>DWTW01001184.1:0-13294 GCA_018246275.1 Papilio slateri | reverse complement strand
GTAAATATTCTTGATGAAATGTTGGTAAATACATAATTATTAATTATTTTAAATCGTGTATAATTTTCATTTTGTAACATCTATAATGTCATAATTTAAAATTTGATGGAACTAATAACTATGAATTTTAATGCATTCACAACAAAATCGTTTTTTAGTGATTACACATTCTTTTCTCGTAATAATATGAATCATGGCAATTTACTGAGTACAATTTGTTGTACTTTTCCTTAACATCTAATAAATTGTTATGAATTATTTGTAAATTTCAATATTTAGTCCATTTCCTGAGGAGTGCAATCTAATATTGATAAAACCATGCAATATTACTGCGACTATTAATAACTTTCTAGCGTCTCTTACAAAACATAAAAATAATACCCGCGATATCATTTTTTAGGTATTAAAATTATAATGAAAGAAAAACTACAATTAAAACCAATACTTAATTTTAATTTTACATAGATCACTCCTCAGTTCTTGTTATATCTTCTAAGACAAATGGATTTCTAAATTTCACCTTTTAAAACCTATTTATATAAAATATTATCCGTGAACATTATTCCAACTAAGTAGATTTAAGGCATCTCCTTATTTTTTTTATTTCATTTATATAAGAATTTGTCTTTTCATTAACCATAAATGCCCAAAATAAGATCACTCATCATTAGCATGCATATTTTATATTATATTTTTTTTGTATTTTTTATATTGCTTTTGGAAACATTGTTGTACACATAGGCATCAATTTAATTGGCGAATTTAATCCTAATCACTGAAAATTAATTTACACAATAATTGGAAGTTATTGATTATCGTTGTAAATACGTTCACATGTAAATCGTAAATCAAAATACAATTAAAACAGGTTATGATTCAAAAGAAATAACTCATTTCAATAATTGCCCAAAAATACATTAAAACGTTATTAGCTGGAATGTGCACAACATATCTCGAATGTATATATTATATTCAATAAGTATCTAAAGAAACATCTTAGATCTATTTGTTTCGCACTTAGTTACTAATCACTAAATAATTATTTTAGAATTTCGTTTCGGAGACATGAATCAGAGGCTGCGTCGTAATATATCTACCTTGAAATGCTACCGGCGATTCTTATTTACAATCTTACTATTAATTTCTTACTATATAATTTAGAATATATCAATGAATTGCTTTAGTAATGTTAAAAGTGAGTACACTTATTATAGAGTGCAAATATCATATTATAAAATCATTTACTTATTATACTCATAGTTAGTGATAATTAATTCTATAATTTACATTTCTACTTTTTTTCTTTTCGAATGCACTTTGAACAGGATCTAAAGTACTAAAATATCATAAAATCGTATTCTAACATTTTTGATATAAAGCATGTTATGAGATTATTTTTTATCAAAAGCTTTAATAAAAACTGAAAGAATGTCGTTATAGAGTGTTCAAGTCAAATTGGCTCGCAGCGCATTGAGTGCGAATGCTTGTAGTGCCGCAATATGCAGCTTTTATTTTTTTTGGGGCAGTGACACGGCACGTCGGCAGTAAATGTATTTCTTATACAAGCGTTACGCACACTCAGCACCGCGCGCCAGGATGAGTTGAACTGTCCTTGCGATACCTAGCTATGTCACAACAATCCATAACACTGATATTTAACAATCCATAACACTTTAACTTTTATTATAACGTAACATTATTCTCTCATAAAATCGATATTGATATAACGGTAAAAGTGTGCGTCAGTTCTCTTTCAGTATCTAAATTATGTCTAAAATTGTACTAGAATTTCGGCATCATATTTCATTTCCAGTTTCACTAACTTAAATGTATATACTCCTTTTAATATTTATTGTAAAACTTCTAATAACCACAACGATATTTCTAGCACTATATTTGGTGTTCAATGGAATGGCAGCGTATTATTTACTAATTAGTATTGTCTAAACAAATAACTCACTTAAATCTTCATATAATTGTACTTTTACGAAACCCACTTTATTAAAGAACTATCGTAGCTGATGACAGGAGCGCTGCACATCAGATAATGAGGGTACAAACTGTTAGGATGGGAAAGACAATTCACCGCAGTCATATATGCACATGGAGTTAACTCCACGTAATATAGGAATACTCAAGAATCGACTTCCCAATCTAACAGCATTAATGTAGTTCCAATGCTCAATAGGTTGCAACCACTACAAGAGCTTCGTAAAATACACTAGCTAGCAAAATAAGCTAATTCATCTAGTTTCACTAATTTAGGAAAGCGTTGCATTGGCTACTGTGCGATTCTAATCTAATGTAAACAAACGCAATATTTGAAGATAGAAATGCTAACAATTTAGTATACTGTAAATAATTATCTGCAACTGTTACTTCTACACGTTTTTTGCTGACCGTTTTATATGAGTTCACTTATTCTAAAACTACAAACTAAATATTCAGTTGTATTTACAAATCTCTCAGTCGGATGATTATATTATATAAAAGTGTTTATACTTCTTTCAGATTTAATTCAGGCTACGTTTACGTTTCTATCACTTCTCTCGTTTGTATCGTGTTTACATTTAAACATACGAGTGAGACATTGAGTGTTTTTATAAATATAATTTGTGCTCATATTATTTTTTTACGTGAAAAACCCTTGTGTGTTCGGCGTCGCGAAATATTGATATTAATTACTTGAACAGAAGCAGGTTTGAGGTTACTTCTTTATGAACAAAATATTTGGTATTAAAATAGTTTTAATACGATGAGACATTTTAATACAAACACATTAAAAATAATTAGTCAAGGGTATAATCCGATATGCGTTAAAAAAATGAGTGATTTTTATGACCGCAGACTTTTAAAATTGCATGCACAACTTTAAACGAAGAATAATATAGTTATTGCATTAAAATTATGACCATGACATATTACATAATGATGTACAGAAAAATCCATGGAGATGTTGGAGTACATATATAAATAAAATAAAATTAAAATGTAATAATATAACATTTAAAAATAAGTGATATTATTTTTAAATGCTTAAAACAGATTTTTTAAGGAAATTAAACTAATTCACATGCATTTATTGTTTTAAAGCATAACTAACAGCTTAATCGAGACGTATTCTATAAGAAACAACAATATCAGGAAGCTTGTTAAAAAAATGTTATAGTAATATGAACAATCTGTTTCTAACTAAATTAAATTCCTAATATAATGTTACAACAATGTGAAAATTCGCAAACAATAAACAATCGGCTCACCTTAAGATATTGTGAATGGAAAACTAACTAACTCTAATTGATCAAGCGGAAACGGTTGAGCATCAGATTTATATTACAATGTTTACTATTTAATGTTGCCCACTTACTTTACCACGTAAATTATATTAATTTGAAACTATGACATCTGATTGGAAATAAATAAGAGAAACCTTTTGATTTCTCCGTTTCTTCTACTCATGGTGTATATTTTTTCTTATGTATCTTTAATTTTGTAAACAAATTAATGTTTAAACTATTATACTTACGTATTTTTCTTTTTATAAGTAAAAATAGCAATAATAACTATTAGATTTGAATCGGAAAATTTGTTTCAAATTATTATATTACTGAGCCAAGTGGAAAAATAAGTGGATATGTTAAATTTCCCTCTATTTATCCTCTTCCAGAAGAACCAAATCGTCAGCCACGACGTCTGACACGTGTAAGTATATGATCCAATACATGAGATTAAAACAAACGAAACAAACTGGGAACACGATGCGGGAGTATTTGTCGATGTCGGATGGCGTCATTCCCAGAAGTTTGCTTATATCCTGGAAGAAGATAAGTTAAAATGTTACTTCCTTATGATACATAAAATTATGATCGCATAACATGGGCATTATTTATATTATACTTGTGACAATACAATAAACATATACATACATATAAATTGATGAGACGCTAGAGCTAAATCTGAAACCTTGTTGACTTTAATGAAATAAATAATATATGTAAATAAATTATGCAGACGAAATCAATTATAAGAATTGACGTAACACCGTGAAAATATAGCATAAAGTTTCATTTGCGCGCGCAAAGCTTATATAACGCTGGCACATATTTTTCACTAAGAAATAAATGTATTTAGTTTAAATGAAGTTTTTTTTTACCTTGCCAGGGTGAAGAATATGCGGAGGCGGGCCTGGATTATCTTCTTCGTTAGCTCTGCCTCCGTTGATCGTATTCTCCAATGTACCACCTTTCGAATGGACTTTGGGATCGTGGACTTTAAAACGGACCTCCTGAAATGATTTGTCAAATGTTTTGTAATAACCGGATCTCGCTTCGTTTAACACTTGACCGTATGTACTTACCGATGGTCGTCCTGGTGGACATCTACTCATTGTACTCATTTTAGAAAGCGTATGAGAATCCCCAACTGGTGGGCAATCAACGGGCAATTTTTTTTCTGAAGCAATTTTTTGTATTGCAACAAATCTTTGCTTTCTCATTTGTATTCTTTTTGCCATATATCCCACGGTAGCATATTCTGCAAAGAATGAGATATCGTATGTAACAAAGGCTTCTTTTTTTCAACAGTTTAAAATACACGTAATTTAACGAGTAACAAGCGCTATGGGTAATTTCGCTGTGCATGAATGAATATTATATAATGGTAATAATCAAAATCGCACTTGCAATCATAGGAATTAAATCCTAGTTTCGCTTTGCATTGTAATAACAGTAATTAATAATGAATATATTTACCTAGTAAACTTGCGAACACCATAACGAAACACGTTCCCAGGTATACGTCGATTGACTTGACGTAAGAAATTTTCGGTAGAGCGGCGTTAGTCGACGACATAAGCGTGGTCATTGTCAATACGGTGGTCACACCTAAAGCTACTCTAGCTGGAGTGGCATTACGATTCAACCAAAAGGATACCCATGATATGATAACTATCAAACCAGAGGGAATATAGATTTGAATAAGATAATAGCCCATTGAGCGAACAAATTGTATTTCACAAGCTAATCTTGAGTAATTTCCTGTAAGATATTTATTTTGTTAATATATTCAAAACTTCAAAAAGGATACCAAATGTAAAAAATACTCTGAATACAAAAGTTGTTGTGTACTTTCTTTTTATAAATTATACTTCTATTTACCAGTTGTACTATGATTATATTACTTTAAGTAATTGGGGTCTATTACCTAAATGTCAAGTACTGAAGTAGATTTTACACATCACTCAGTGTTTAGTGCAAAAGTACAAAAGCAGGATGTGAAAAGAATAGTGACTGTTTCTGTCCAGTGTTTCACGTATTAGAACAAATATTATTTGTCTCTATTTATCTCTTGTCGTAATAATTAAATCCCCCGAATTCAAATACCTGTTGTAAGTGAGATCTCCATTGCTCGCTGTCGATGGCCGAGCACCTTGAACTGCGGTAGCGACACCTCATTCGAAACACCCACAGAGTTGGGCCCCTCGTTCCATTTGTATCGGATGTCTCGCATGGTGTAGCCGACTGTGCGCAGCGGACACATAAATAAAATAACCCCAGGCCCATCGCAATGGGTTTTGTGACTCGAGTCGTCATTCGATCGGGGTTTGACTAGGTAATCGCGAAGATCGCTTATCGCGCGTTTTTCGTGCGATTATTGTATTGTGTTTTAGCGTGTGTGCTAGTGCCGCGGTATCTACCATCCGCACACGGGCTGAGGGAGACGGGGTCGGTGGCGGAGCAATAGATGGATTGTGCTAGGACAGCGGGCTATGCGATTTGTTACCTGTGGTGAGCGTTACAACCGTTGCTCGCTGACGGTGACCGAGTACTCTGAACTGTGGTAGTTGCACTTCATTACTCATGCCGACGCTCGATAGCCCGTCTTTCCAATGGTATCGAATATCTCTCATTGTGTACCCGACTCCGGAGACATGCCAAACACACAAAACGCTATCACTTACGCTGAGAAGCACCGCGCATCCCTCGCTCGCGCAGCCGCGGGCCTCGCGGGAGTCGCGGGCGAGTTAAACGAGCGGAATCGAGGTTTGGACAAATTTAGGTCGCACACCTCGAGCCGGCTCATAGTGGATGATAGAAAAATATAAATCTACTTAGTCTACCTACTGAAATAAGAAAAGTAGAACGCGAAATTAAATAGAATTATGATTTTATAGATAAGTGCTTTGTCTTTAAAGTAAAAGAATTAATTACAAAAGTTAGTATAGAAGCATTTAGATGTTACATGCAAGTGCAGTTGATAAGTATGCGGTGAGGAGCGAAGCAGCGGTAGTAATGCGGGGTGAGAGAGTGTGGGTCGGTCGCTGGTTGTGCACCCTGCATGCGGAGCACCAGCGGCTGCGGCCAGGCCCGCGGGCGCCGCCAAACCCCGCCTCCGTCGGCCCGCTCAGCTATCACAGCATCGATGTCTCAGAATCCTTTCTTTCGCTTTATGCTTGTGAGGACAAAGGCTTACTATTTTACGAGTCTGCCTTCTGCGGGTGCTGTATGCGAGAAGGAGACGTTCCAACTTATGACAACACGAGGAAAACCACAGCACGTGTCGACCATTAAATTGTACGCATGTGCTCACAGGTAATCCCTGAGTACCATCTGTGATACAAACAAGTGATCACAACACAATATCATTAAGCCTAGTGATAAGTTTGCATTGTGATAATAATTAAATCAATGGTTGCTTGAAGTGAGCACACAGATTATCAAAATACTGTTCATTATTTTTCTATCATCGTAATAAATATTATTATGTATATATATTTAGCTTATACATTAGTATTGTAAAATATTAGACAATTTCAACTCATATATTTAATGATTTGTTGTCTAAAACAATTAAACGATATATTATACATTATACAAAGCTGTATGTGCTCTTGGTACATATTTCTGATCTAAGTTGGTACAGCACCAAACTTAATAATTACAGTTAGACTTATTTAACATCATGAAATATTATCAATAATGTACACAATTGGCATTAATTTATTTTAAAAGACACCCATTTATTAGATTTTTCCATTGAACCCTATAGGAAGATACTTACAACTCTCGATTTCTATATGACATAACTGTCTGTCCATTGGAAAGTACTGAAGATTCATTGGACATGAAGCTGTGATCGTCAATCTGAAATATGTCAGAATAATATAAATTTACAGTTAACTGAATACGGACAAAATGCATATGTATCCTGTTAATATTACCTTATACTTCTGGTAATAGAACCAGAGTGATGGATACGAATAAATTCATTACTAGTCGTTGCTATGTGAAAGTAGGATTGTTTTTCATTTACAAAGAACGTGTCAGGTACCCAAATATTCTTAATAAATTCAGAGCCGACTGATAAAGTTTCTACTCCGGGTCTTTTCTTGTAAGCTAATCGGGGATCTGTCCAAAACTGTCTGAAGTAAAAATCCAAGGTAAAGTCCTGAGAAAGAAAAAAATTCATACATAGTGATTTTCATTTTTAAATGTATTAAAATAACTTATACGAATTACTTTCAAGTTTTTTTGTTTTAATTTGTTAGCACCATAAGTTCCACTTCGCCATTAGAATTGTAACAGAAACTATGCAGGTTACTTGTACTCATAGATAAAAACTATAAAATACACATGTACAATACATGTACATGTGTGTACATGACAATAAAATATGACGTCAACATCTAACATCGGCATGCTTCATTTATTTACCACATCTTTTTAATGCTTTAAATTTGATTGTCACAATTTTTCGTATACAACTAAGACCAGATGTTTCGGATCTTGAGACATTTTTTAAATTTATTATAGACAATTATGATGGTATAAAACACAGTACTACATTCAATAGATAATTTAAACATTAAGCGTGAAATAATTAAAAATGTGCATAGTGTGCTGAACGCCGATATGTCTACTTAACACATGTGATTGTCTATTTATGGTTGGGAAGTCATGTGCTCCGGTGAAAGGTTAGGATAATGTCAGCGGGCGAAAGCACACGTGGGCACCCACGGCTCGACTCGAAAGGCAAACCTCGCCTAAATGAAGCTAATAAGCCGGCACGGGTATTGGTTGCCCGAATAATGTTTGAATCAGGTTTGTGGAATAAATTATGATTGCGACCCGATCGCAATTTTGCGACTTGTGAATTTGACAATTATTATCCTCATGGGTTATGGGTCACGTCTCATTGTGACCTTCCCAACCTCGATTTGGTTTCCACTTCGGGGTCCTTCACCCAAACGTCTAGTAGCTCACACAGAACCCACTTTGGAAAACCGGATTTTATATCTCACCGCGAATTATAATCGAATTGAATTTTATTGTTATAAGAGTGATCGATTTAGACTAGTAATATTGAAACCGGTGTTCCAAGTTACTGGAGAGTATAGAGATATGCCAATGTTAATAGGTACACAAATACGTACAAAGACAACAAACTACTTAATGATTCACAATAAAAAAGTACAATCGTCGCAAATCCATAGATTTATATATGTATGTACTATTCGTAATTTTTTTCTTCTTGTGAATTAGTCACAGATAACAGTGACGATTATTATCGAATTAACACAATATGCGTTTTCTAGTAATGAACAAAATTAATTATTGTCGAGTCACTTCGAATAATTATAACTTTCTTAAGAAGTAAAGTCGTTTAGCGAATTTATCTCTCCGTGCTTACATTGTAAGAGTTTATCTTTGGACTTACGAGAACTGCTAAACACACAAGTTAGTAACTGTAAGATTTAACGTATTGCGATTCTTATTATGAATTTAAAAAAAATATATAAAGGCTAACTAAAGACATTGAGTCTGTAATTTAAAGTCATAATAAGAAGGCAAATGGGCGGACGACAATAGGGCGTTTTGCTCCACCAAACGCGGACATGCTCGCAGCCTCGTGTCTGGGGCTGCTCGGTCGCGGCGGGGGTCACCGCAGCGACCGAGACAAGCGTGAGCTGACAGTGGCGAGTACCATGAGCACTTCGGAGACGGAGCTGATAGAGAGCACATACATGGTGACGCCCACCTCCACTGGCGGACCTGCAATCAAGCCCAATTGTGAGTCGCGCACGTGCTTCGCGCCGTGAAAACCAAACCATAGGATGGTGACGTTACCCATCCCCGGAGGGCGAGTAGGGAGGCGCGGTGGGCGTGCGGGTCGCGTTACCGTCGCACTCACACATCCACGCAGTTCGTGACGATGCGATCGTCAGGTACAACTATGATGGCGCATCGCATCGAGCCTATTACTAAAATTGCGATCGAACCGTGGACACGGGTGCTACAATGAACGGTAAAATGCTGGTGATTGCACTAAGGGACAAAATCTTGCTATGTATGCGCTGTGTCTTTGATATTGCTTTGAAAATAAGATACCATTTTCACTTCAGACAGAGAGCTGATGGAGAGCACGTACATCGTTACCCCTACTTCCACGGGTGGTCCTGAAAATGACATAATACATACATGGTGGACGTTAGACTGCTTCACGTTGAACTGTTAAATTTCAAAATAATATAATGTAATTCATTATAATTATATTCATGTACGGATTATATTTGACAATTGTAGAAAATATTTTTAAAAATATTTTTTCTCTTTACATATAAAAGAAAAATTAATTCACTTTCACTTCATCTTCTTCGTCTTTAGAACATGGAGTAACGTAAATTAACGGCGCCAAGTTACGACTTCATCCGTTTTATGGCTTTTATATTCGATTATTTAATATTATCTAATATTAAAACGAGATGAGATCAAAAAGGTACAGTAGTTGTTGCTTGTATAACTTTATGGAGTAATTAAATTTTCCTTATTTATATATTAACACGTAAAGCGAATTCTTCAGGAACATTCTTAAGAATATTGCAAGCACGGATAAGTAAGTGATTTGGCATATTTAAAATTCACATGGTGGGAAGCGGCGAAAACTAATATAAATTTTAATATTTTACAATCTTGAATAACATAAAGCAATATATTTAAATTTTACGTTCAAAAAAGAAAGTAAGTTAATTATTTATGATCGAATTTCGACAATTGGGCGATAACTAGTTGAATAAAGCATGCCGATTATTATTTTTATTCGCACCAGAAACATTATTGAGTATGGAATATATTTAAAGAATAATAAAAAATGCAGCTTTCAAAATAATTGAAAGCCTAAAAAAGTAAAAGGTATTTGTGTAATTTCATTACCTCTGAACACATAGGCTACAGCGGCGATACGTTACATATAAAAGATACGTTTGATAAGGTCCTCTTTACTAATTATCAAGAATATGCAATCTTTTTTTTATGGAAGAAGGTTGCAAACGAGCAAGAGGGTCACCTGATGTTAAACGACCTCTACCCATAGGCAATCAGTTTATGTGTCGCAGATGTGTCGCCTACATTTAATAGACAGAGGGGATAGACAGGAAAAAGATATTTCGTTTTCCTATTCATACCCTCCCCATTCAATCCTCTTCCCCTTCCCATCTTGTCTTTATTAGGAAAGACTGGGAAATGGAAGAGAACTTAAATTGGGCCTCCGGTACCTCACTCATCAGACGAAACGCAGAAGCATACTTCTACTTAACGCCTGTCTTCTGTGAGGTCCTGGTATTTCACCGATCAAACCGGCCAATTCGTGCCGACAACGACAAAAAGAAGTGATAGAGCCACTGTTCTCTCCTTCTGATATTGTTTTGAGATATGTTACTACCCCTGCCAGATTTACTTTACTAGAAAGGTAAATTGCCCGAAGAATGGCAAATCTTAAGAGGCAATCGGCCGGTCACATTGCTCGCAGAACGGATGGCCGAGGGGCCCGAAAAGTCCTGAAATGGAGGTCACGTACAGATTGTAGACACAGCGTATCTACGCTGTGTCTACGCTTACGCTACGATCTATCTAGATCTCCCACAAGACTTACAAGATCTGGTCGTGCGAAAGCCCACTGGTTGCGGACAGGGGACAGAACTTTTTGCCTATTATTGGGGGAGTCCTACGTTCAGCAGTGGACCAATGTTGGCTGAAAAGAAGAACATAGTTTCATAGGTATTAAATCGATATTGACGTAACTTAGGTAACATCTTATGGTGCCTCCTATAAGTTATATTACTTTTATACAGTATTATATTTTCATTAGTATTTCATCTGTTAATGATACGATAATATATAATTAAAAAAATATTTTTTTTTATTTATTTAAAACTATTTTATCTATCTTTTATTAAAGTATACGTTGCTTTAAACATATGGTTTAAAATATTGTATCATTAATTATTAAATTAATAATTAAAAGAAGAAGTTTAATTAGAATACCGCTGAGATATAATGATGATAATTCACTCATGCGAATATTGCGTATAGTTTCGTAATCACACACCGAATACCTATTTATTTTTAATTTGTTCTTGCCAGTCGGCATTAAGGTTAAATAAATATTTCTTAAGAATGCCATCTGTTGATGAAAAATGCTATTTCAAAAAGTTATATTTTTAAGCTATAATTTTCTTAAAGAAGATATATTTTTTTGTAAAGTGCCAGTAGCGGGGAACAGTATGTTTTAAAATTATATAATGAATTTTCATGAATAATTGAGGGAGCTATTGCCTTATCAAAAGAAATTATTATGATAAATCTAGCGGTTTGTATATCTAGCTAGTACGCAATGGAACTTCTGGGTTTCTATTTAGTGTCCTACACGTTAAAGAAGATAAGCTACTCGCGAAATAAATAATAAAATAGATTACTCTAAAGACTCACAGACAGAATTAAATTATGAAGAAATTAAACAATACAAAGCTTGGATAATAAAGTTATATTATAGATTTATTATAAGTTTATGCAATATTTTCACTGTATCTCTCTCATTCTTTTTTTCGTTCCGTTATATCGTTTTCTCTCTCACGTAACGAAATGTGCCTGTAATTGACGCATCATTGAAATTTCATTGTTGGTTATCGCCTAATTATTGAATCGTGAATAAGAGGATTTCCTTCAAAATTACTATTTTTTTAATTCATTCATTAAGGTCTAGTTGTGCCATATTAAGGAGCTATTAAACGGGCAATTTGCGACTGCAACACAGTGGTCGGCAACAATGCTAGCAATATCTGCCAGTCTATGCAATATTGCAATGATGTCCCGGCCATATAGTCAAACATATTTGGTATGGCCGGGTATGGCCGATGTTGTTTTGATATGTTGCCCCAGAGGATCGCTGAGAGATCGATATTAACTGCATATTGCCCAGCCAGTTCTGATGTTGTTTTGATCGTTCTCTATTGTTATGGCATAGTGTACACTTTTCTACGCGATATGAAACTTGCTATCAGTGGTGCTGTGATTAATTGTTATATATTTTTTGTTAAGGCTTACTTCTTGACATAAATTACTATCTAAACCTATTTGAGTGTAGCTGAAACCACTATCTCTTTTTTATTTTATTTTTGGCCGCCGCGACCAGTCTGTATTCATCAGCCAATGTTTACGAGTCTGAATAATTTGCCATACCATTGTTTGGGTACTGTCTCCAAAACCTAATCGAAATAAAATGCAACACATGGCCCAGCCTTAGAATGCTCAGCTGCAGTAAAGAAGTGTTTGTGATAACCGGGCAATAAGTTATCAAAGTGCAGCCACATATTGCAATTAAAACATTGAACATTGCCCGTTTAGAACCCTTTAGGGTCATTCAACATGTCAAATAGCGCCGTTGCTTATATAGTCGTGTACAAAAACCTACCCTTGTTTTAGTACTAAGGTATTTTATTGTTATCAAGCTGATCGTAGATGTTAGCAATCTAGTTCAATTCGTTCTTATCGCGACCTCTGAAGTTTATTAAGTGAAATAACTTATTTCACCTCGACCTTTCCTTATTTAACTCAGGCTCCTTTTAAGTTTCAGTCTTTTCAAATTTACACCTAGATGAAAGGTCGTATAACGCCTCTAAAGAATCTTGCTGCAGAAAGTTTATAAATTTTTAAAATGAAAAATTTCAACACATTTTATCAAGATATTTTACTTTGAAATATACTACGATTTTTTTTCTCTTATATAAATTAAATATGATCTATGGCTACCCCATTGATTATATGTAATTCCTACACCCAGCCGTCCTACCCTATTATTGAGGTTGTTCGGAAAGTAATTTCGTTTTTCCCCAACACAAGACTTAATTGCATTTTTTCACAGCCAACTTCACACTTAAGCAGCATAATCATTATATATTTTGATATGCGATATAGTAAGGCTTGATTGTTAAAAAAAATCTATTCTTTGCACTAGTTTTGTT
>DWTW01001183.1:0-13303 GCA_018246275.1 Papilio slateri | reverse complement strand
ATTTTTACGCTTACTGCGGAAACAGCTGAGGGAGTTGATGGTAATATTTTTGTCAACATGAGTAGCATTATAAAAGTTTATTTATAAATGTGAATATTAATTTATATTACAATGTGGAGATACCATAAAAAATTGCTTGTCAAAGATCATTTAATTTTGTAGATAGCCCGCAAAACAGTACTTTTTTTTTTAAATCACCGTGTTCACCATATTATTTTATTTCATGTTTTAGATTGTCACATCTAATATGGACGGGGTAATATACACATTTTACCCCGTCCATATTAGATGTGATGTCTAGTCATTCTAACTTTACACACGTAAAGCTAGAATGACTAGACATTAGCTTCATTTCGTCCTCTATCATACTTACATATATTAATAAATGGATTAGATCATTTTTTAAATGTAAACTCATAATTTAGAATATTTGTGTTTTAGAACATCTGCCGAGAGGCCGACAAAAAACGCGAAGATATGAAGTGGTTGGTACAAACCTTAGACATGCTCACCCATCATTGTTCTGAAATGGAGGCTCAGGATGAACAAATTAAACTTGAAAATCTCATACAAAGATACAAAAATTTAATTCCAACCATTGAAATAACTATGATAAAGACAGAAACTTACACCAGATGTTATACATATAGACGTGAAGTCCATGAAGTGATCTGTATATTGGAAAGTGCCCAGAAACAGGCCATGGTGGAACCAGAACCTCAATCTTTGCAACAAGTGGAACAGCTGGTCCTGGAACAACAGGCCGCTGTCCAGAAATTGGACCGCCATCGACCTTCTGTTATGTCGATGCTTCAACGCGGTAAAGAACTTATCAAGGACGCTAACGCTCCAGCATTTGTAAGAGAAGATGTTAGAAATTTGGAAACTGGCTGGAATACAGCATATGAAACTTCAACAGATCGCCTTTACAAGCTTCGTGATACACAAAAGGTTTGGTCCAACTATGAATACCAAAAAGAGGAATTACTATCGGATATCGACAAAATAGAAAACTATGTTGCTCACCCTGGCTTAGAATTGGGCGTGACTAATATTAGTCGTGAATTGCATGAAACAAAAGTTATCAATGAAGACATTGAAAAAGCTAAGAAGGAAAGGTTGCCGCAGTTACAGCAAACTTATGCTGAACTACAATCACTTACAGCAAACAAACCAAAACCTGTTATCGAAAAAGACTTGCAAACTATTGAACGAAAATTGGAAAGAGTAGAAGATGAAGTTCATACTAAAGTCGAGCATTTGGAGAAATTTAACGAAGAGTGGGTTAAAATCGAGCGCAAATTAGAACATGTTCGTGAATGGATCAAAAAAGAAAGTCCGGCGTTGATTTCTGAAATACGTTCAGAGAATATTTCACCAGAAGAGAGGGTCGAGAAATCGCAAAGCCTGCAGAAAGTTATTGGAGAAAAGTTACATGTCATCAAAAATATTGCAGACCAGGGAACAAAGTTAGCCGTCGAACATCGTGTTCAGGACGCTAACAGACTAAAAGGCGAAGTTGCCTTACTGGAGAAAATGATGGCTGACTTGCAGCGGTCTACAGAACACCAGACAAAAGTGGTTGAGCATGACCTCGCGAGCTGGCAAAAATATCAAAAAGGTGTTGCTGAAATCAAACCATGGATTGAAGAGGCAGAGATTAAATTGGGTACTGTACCCAAACCATCATCATTACCTGAAGCCCAGCAACTACAACAACAGTCGAGAGCTTTGATCACGGATTGTGAAAAACAATTAATGAATTTGCAGATTCTCTCCAGTGTTAGCCATCAACTATCAGGAAAAACTAGTGCCCCTGACGAAGTAGACGCCATTCATTCCCGTTGGGCTGTTGTTCACGATCAAGCCGACCAATGGAATAACAAATTGGAAAAACTAATTGTTAATTGGGAAAACTTTGAGCGGGAAGCAGAAAAAATAGAAAGTTGGATAGAAAACGGTGAAAAAATGTTAAGTAGCCGTAACTTAACGGTTGAGTCACCTCAAGTTGAAAAACTAGATAGAGAATTAAATAAACTTAAATCATTCGGTAATGAAATTTCGCAGCAACAAGCAAAAATAATTTCCTTATCCCAGACATGTGATAACATTTGCCACAGTATACAACCGGAAGGTGCCACTTTATTGAAAAACAAAGTGTCTGATATTAAGGAGCGTACAAATACGCTCGCGGAAACGGTTCGTTGTAAAATAAATGAACTGTCAGATAAAATTATTGTCCGCCAAGAATTTTTGTCTAAACTTCATAATTTTGATAATTGGATCACTGATTTTAGAAGGAAGACAGAAAGCTTTGATCAAGTAGATGCCGGTAAAGTTGAACCATCGCTACAATCCATGCACGTACTACTGCAAGAACATGCGGCTAAGGCACCTGAATTCGCTGATATTTACAACGAAGTTAAAAATATGACTCTTACATCACACCCTGATGAGTCTCGTTCTTTAAGTGATACATATTCAAATATAGCAGAACATTATCAATTGATTGAATCAAATATTCAACAAAATAAAGCCATATTGAAGAAATGGTCTGACTTGTTGAACTGGTATGAAGACACAAAGCAGCAGTTGAGTCACATTCAATATCAAATTGATGGGCCGAAACTTACACCTGAAAGCTATGAAGTGTTGCGGCAAGAGCTTGTCAATGTTATAACAAAAGTGCCGGAGTGGAAGAGCAATGTTGTTCTATTAGATGGACCATCGAAAGTGAAGGTAACTGATCAAAATACAGGCAGGATAATTTCGCCCATAAGTTTAGTAAAGGAAATCGAGGTTAAAGCTGAATCTTTGCTTAATCAAGTCACATCTAAAAGAGATTTAGTACAAAAAGTTGGTGCAAGATGGGATAAATTTAATTTGCAACATCAAGCTGTATCAGAAGTTTTACATAATGTTCAATCGACTTTAAATGAAATGGCTCAAAAACCCGTACCATTGACTGAAGCTGCCATTCAAGATTTAACGGAACAGCTAGATACTCTAGACACAGAGCTTAAAGAAAAGCAATATGTTAGGAAAGAGCTACGCGAGGAAGGTTTACATTTAATGAGAGAAGATCAACCTAACATGGGCACAATTCAAAATTCGTTGTCCGCGGCGGATCATAACTGGGATCAAGTAGTTAATACCGTGCGTGATACTAAAAATAGATACATTTTACTGTCCTCAACACTACAAGAGTTAAAGAATTTCACTGTGGCATTCGACAGAGAAATGAATAGAGCTCAACAGCTACACAATGACTGCAAAGATGCTCCAAATGATTATGTACAGACTGCTCAAGCTTTGGATAAAGCTAGAAAATCCTATGAAATTCTTAAGCGATCTAAGGGTCTATTAGATCAAATGGATGTTATCAAACAATCTGTTCTTAAACAAGCTTCCACTCTAGGAGGATTTGACACGAGTCCATTAGAAAATGCATTTTTGGAATCCCAAACACTCTGGGAAAAAGAAAACGACGCTATTATTAAGAGAATTCAAGATTTGGAATCTCAACTTCTTGTTTGGCGACAAATTGACGACACGAAGAATCAAGTTGTAACTTGGTTAAGTGAAACTGGTCAAAATTTGTCAAATGCCTGTGATAATTTAGAAATCAGATTTGGGCAAAATCATCTAACAAAATACAAAGAGGAATTACCGATATACACAGGACTTAAGAATAGTATAAAAGCTAAGTGCGAACAGATAACTAATCTAAATAAAAATATTCCCATGGGTCAAGTTTCTTCCATTATTGATTATCTTGATAACGAATTTGAAGCTTTACAAACGCTGGCTACTAATTTAGAAAGCGCAGTGTCATCATTGGAGTCTAAAGAAAACAAATTGAAGGAGAACATAAAACGCCTGTCGGATAATATTAGCAAAATAAGAGATGATATTATTAAATGCGATGATATGTCTGGTGACAATTCGAAGATTTTAGATCGCTTAAAGAAATGTCAGACTTGCAAAATCGAATTACAAAATCTAAGTGATGAAATTGATAACCTCTCCCAAAATGTTTCTGAAATGAATACCAATTATCCAGGTTTTTATGAATCATTGGTGCCTAAAGAACTAAGCACCTTACAAAAGAGATTTGAAAGTGTTTTAGTACATGCAAATAAAACTGAAATAACGCTTCTAACATTCTTGCAAAAGCTTTTTACTGATAAGCTCAGTATGTTTAATAGGAATTTGAAAATTTTAGACGATAAAACAAGATGGTGTGTGCCTGATGTATCAAGTGATAAATACAATTTGGAAGTTAAAACCGCCGCTCTTGCTGACGTTGAAATTGGTATTGCTGATTGCAAGCAGAAGATTAGCGAATTAAAGGAAGCTTGTGAAATATTACGCATTGTGGCCGAACCAGCAACAGCGCAAGAAGCAGCAATTCAGACAGAAAAAGCTCAAAAGAATCTAGATGTTTTGACATCGAATTGCGAAGAAATCAAAAATAGACTAGAGGAGAATATAGAAGCATGGCAACAATATGAAGTGTTACTAGAAACAGTCTCCGAATGGTTAAAAGGTAAAGAAAATTTAGTTAGACAAGAGGCTGCGAACCTACTAGATGCGGATGCAATAGAAAGTAAAATTATTGAAATAGAAAAACTGAATAACGACATAAAGAACTATGGAGATGAAGTGAATAAACTTACTGAAATCGGAGATAAGATATTATCTTGTAATCCTGAATCTCGGGTATTACAATATATTAATCATTTAGTAAGCAGATATCAGGTGGTCAATAAGTTTATGGATAATCATTTAAATAGACTTAAAGACCTCAAGAACGATAAAGGAAAATACGACAAATCAATTGCAGAATTTAAAAATTGGCTTACGGATGCCAATGCGAGAATTGCAGATTTGGCAGCTATGAGTAAACATGCAAAACCATCAGCGGCTGATTTAGCACAAATAAAAAAACTGAGTGAAAATAAAGATTTGGGTCAAAAATTGCTTAATAATGCAATCGAATCTGGGGAAGCATTATTCAGTGGAATTAACCCAGAAGGCCGTGAACAAATTAGAAATGAACTTAGAGCTCTAAGAGATTATTTCGAGGATTCTGTCGATTCTCTGAATAATGTAATTAAAGATATCGAAACAACTATAAACAAACGATCATCATTTGACGATACCTTTAATCAAGTACAGAAATGGATAAGTGAAAAAGAAAACGAATTAGGCGATTTCAAGTTATGCGCCACTTTACCCGAAAAGAAGGCGCAACTCCATGCCAATAAAATTTTACTTCAAGAAGTGGAGCTTCATGAATCTATGCTTACTCAGCTAACGGAAAAAATCAAGTTAATGCCAGATGAAGAAGCAGAAAAAAGTCTATCTAAAACTATTGACCGATACAGAGAAATGGCGAAAGAGCTTGGAAAAAGAGTAGCCAAATGTGAGCGTAATGTTGTAGATCATGAAAAATACGTTCAAATGTTCGAAGATTCTCGTGATCGACTCAATCATATAGTTGCCGAAAATAGCATGCTGACTTACAGTGTAGTATCACAAAAAGATGACGTCGACTCTAAGATTTCGGCCATAGATAAAATAACATCGCAAGGACCTATCATTCAAAACGTTCTTGATGAGCTAAAATCGCAACTACATGTTGTCTTAGAAAATACAAGTGCGAATGGGCATCCGGTACTTATAAGTGAGTACGAACAACTAAAAACCACGTGGACGCATTTTGCTACACAATGCGAAGAGCAAGACAAGAAACTCAAAGAAATGTTGAAGCAATGGAATGAGAGTCAAAAAACTTTAGATGAACTTGAAGAATGGCTGAAGGTAAAAGAAAACCAATTAAGAGATCAAAGTCTTAAAAATAATCTTGAGGCTAAAATAGCACATTTGCGAAAAGTCAAAGAAATACGAAATGAACTGGCATCAAGAAGTGGGGATTTCACAGATTTAACCAGCAATAAACAAAACGTATCAAGTGAGTCGGATCTCACAAATAAGACATCAAAATTAGCTACACGGTATCATACCCTAAATAATCTTGTGAATGAAATCATATCTAAATATGAAATGTTTGTGGCTGAACATACTGCCTTTGAGAAAGATTTCAATGACATGGAAAGCTGGTTACTGAATATGCTTGGAGAGCTTCAAGATTTGAACGAAATAGTTGGAGATTATGCTGTCTTACAGGATAAACAAAATAAAGCTAAGGAGCTTTATGAAACCAGAAACAAAAAGACCCCTGCATTTGAAGAATTTCTTAGTTTAGGTGAAAAGCTATATGCACACACGAGTCCTGATGGCAGAGAAGTCATCCGCCAAAAAATTAGAAAGATCAGGACTTTATGGGATAGTTTCGGTGACAGTTTCCAAGAAACAGTTAACAAACTTGATCAATGTCTCTTACAATTTTCTGACTTTTCTCTGGCTCAAGAGCAACTAACTAAATGGCTGAAAGACGTCGAAAAAGCAATGCAGCGTCATACTGAATTAAAAGCTTCCTTAGAAGAAAAGAAAGCTCAGCTACAGAACCATAAGTTAATGCATCAGGAGATTATGACACATCAGCAACTTGTTGAATCTGTTTGCGATAAAGCCCAACAGCTTGTTGATCAAACACATGATGCATCTTTGAATGTCTATTTGCAATCAATAAAACAATTATTCCAAAACATTGTCACTAAATCTCAAAACTTACAGGATAATCTAGAAGACTGTGTGAAACGCCATGAAGATCTTGTGCGCTTTATTCAACAGTTTAAGGAGTGGTTAAATTCGCAATCAGAAAAAGTACTTGACTGTGAAAATGCCGCCGGTGAAAAACCTGAAATCATCAGAAAGTTACAGGCTGTTACAGCTCTCAAAGACATTGAAAAGACTGGATCTAATAAATTAGACGAAATTCGCACTATATTTACCTCAGTAAGTAAAAGTACGTCGGAGGCTGGTAACGCGGCAATTAAGTCTGAAATTGATAATTTACATGACCAACTACGTAACGCTGTTGACAGTATTGGAACTTCGGAACAAAAGCTCAATCATACTTTGGAAGTTTGGAACAAATTTGATTCTTCTATAGAAGCTATTACCGAATGGTTAAAGGAAATGGAAACTAAATGTCGTGATCAAGCACTCTGCTCTACGTTACAAGAAAAAGAGGTCCAGTTACAAAGATACGTTGATCTCCGTAATGGTATTCATGCCAAAGAAAAGGAAATCGATTCTTTTGTTGATGAATCGCATAATCTTATTCAAGTTAGCGGTGTGGAGAGACTCAAACCTCTAGTGACACAGGTTAGTAGCCGATATCAACAGTTGCACGTTATTTCAAAAGAAATCGTAAATCATTGGTCTGAAGTAGTAACCGATCATAAAAAATATATTCAGTTACGGAACGAATTTGACGCATGGCTAAAACCATTAGAGGAGCAACTTTCACAAATGACAACTAAAGAAGATAAGCTGAGTATTGAAAGCAAAGGAAATAAATTGCAAGTCTTTTTACTTGAACGAGATAACGGCGAACATAGAATTGGAATTTTAACTACGGCAGGTGATAAAGTATTGCCTGAGACTGCTGCAAACGGCAGGGAAAATGTTCGTTCTGAAATACGGGTTTTGAGGGAGAGATGGGATAGACTAAATGATAGCATATTGCAACAACAAAAAGAATACGAATCTCAAACATTACAGTGGTCTAGTTACCAAGAAGTATTACAACAAACGTTATCCTGGTTAGACGAAAAAGAAAAATTAGTCGAAAGCGAGGAGAAAGCAATTTTAAATTCAGCGCAAGAAATCAAATCGAAGCTTCTTAAAAATAAAACGTTGTTGCAAGAAATTTATTCACATAAACGAGTTATTGAGACTGTTACTGAAAAAGCTAAAAGTGTAGCTTCTACTTTGCATACTGGCAAAGAACAAAGCGACGAGATGACGACAATCATTCAATCGGTTTGGGATAGATATAATGCGTTGACCAATAGGTTATCGGCTGTCATTGACAAGCATGAAAGTACATATGAAATCTATCAACAATTTGTGGACCAACAGAAATCATTACAAGACTACCAAAAACATCTGTGGGATCGTTTGCATCTCCTTTCCGACTTTACTGGAAATAAGGCTGCTCTGCAGAGCAAATTAGCTAAACTTCAAGAATTATTAGATGCTATTCCAACTGGAAGCAACAAGTTGAAAATTTTGTCAGATCTTATAGAAAATAACAATGAGAAATTATCGCCTAGGGGTAAAGATGGAATGTCGCGTGAGTTAAGTCTTCTCAGAGCTGATCTCGAAAAGTTTACTACTACAGTACACGATGTAAAGCGCGGCATTGAAGACAAAATACAGCAATGGATTGAGTTCGATAGCGCTAACGACCGTCTTCAGCATTGGCTAAGCGATACTGAAATGAGCTTGAAAACATATACACCCAAAGCTACTTTGGAGGAGAAAATTGACCAACTAAATAAATATCAGGTATGTATTAAATTTAATTTTGTCTTAAATAAATAACACTAAATCTAATTAAATCATGTGTTGAACAGGATTTAAGTAAGGCAATTGATTATCACGAGAACGATTTGAATGTGGTCATACGTTTGGGTGAAGCCTTGGACCAAGTAAGATTCTTAAAAGAAAATAAATTTTTACATTTACTTTTTCGCACTTTAAAAGTTAAAATAACTTTCAGTAGTGTCTAATTTCACCAAAATTAATTTATCTTAGACTCTAACTAAAGGGAATATGAGAATTACAATTTATATCTCTGTTCTATTTCTTTTATTACACTTTTTACTATGACGGTTTTAACTAACTATAAGTGGTTTTGGTTCTATTAGAATGTTGGTATAATAGAAATAATGTTAGTGGCGATACTAATTGTAGTTGTCGTAGATTAGATTAAAAGAAATACCAATTGAAAATAAAATTGTTTATAAAAATATTTTCTTTCAGGCTATTTTAGCTAATCTTAAAAAGACAGAAAATGATGTTGATAAATTAAGTGACGAATTCAATGATCTAATAGAAAATTGTAATGACACTAGAATTACAATGAATCTCCAACAAATGACCTCGCGCTTCCAATCTGTACATTCCACAGCTAAAGAATTGGTAAAGAAATGTCAGCAAGCAGTTAACGATCATACCGCATATCAAGATAAGTATAACCAATGCTCTGACTGGATAAAGACCGCTCAATTGAAGTTTGAAGAGTGCCAAAAGAACTTGTCTAATACTCCTGACGGGATCAATGCAAAACGAGGGAGCTTAAACGAGTTACTAAGCCAACAACGAAACGCGACTCTTTTAGTAAACAACACAGTTGAGCTGGGAGAAAAGCTATATCCTTCAACGTCACCAGAGGGGAAAGAGTTAATAGAACAACAATTACAAGATATTCAACAAGCCGTAGACAACTTATTCGATAGTATCAGCAAAGCCGAAAGAAACTTGGATTCTGAACTTAGCAAGTGGTCATCCTTTGAAGACAATTTAAAAACTGTTCAGCAATGGCTGACACTTGCTGAGAAAAATCTTCCTAAAGAAATCGAATTAAAAGCAACATTGGACGAAAAACGTAGTCAATTAAATGTGTATAGAAATTACCTACAAGACGCAATCGCCCATCAACAAGATATTAGCGATTTAGAAAGTCGAGCTCAAAATTTGCCCGATATCACAAAAGATATTACAAAAGAAATTAATCAACTTAAACAGAGACATGATTCTATTTTGGCAAGGGCGAAATCATTCGTTGAACAATATGAAGCAATTGTTAATAACCACCAACAATATACTAAGGCGGTAATGGATCTTCAAGAATGGGTAGAGGCAACTCATAATACAGCTCAGTTATGGGGCGATGTGAACTTAGAAAGGGTGGCTTTAAGTAGTAATTGTGAAAAATTGAAATCACTGCAAATTAATCTACCGGAAGAAAAAAATCGTATCGATAAGATACGATCCTTAGGAGAGAATGTTTTGCCCGGTACTATAAGCAATGGACAAGCTAATATAAGGAATCAAATTGACGCCTCTCACCAAGAGTGGGAAGGATTGGTGTCCTTCATCAATAAAACAATAGAAGGTTTAGAAAACAAAATTCAGCAATGGAATGAATATGAAAATATGAAAGACCAATGCTTGGCTTGGATTAGAAATACCGATAATCAAATACATGCAGTTGATCTTAAAGCAACATTAGCAGAAAAACAAGACCAATATAACAAATTCCAAGAACTGCAAGGAGAAGTACGTGCAAAAGAACTAGAAATTGATAACATTACAGAAAGGGCGCAACATCTTTACACGGGTATGCTAGGCCCGCGAGGATCGCAAATATCTGACCTTACTGTAAAATATCAGACATTGTCTCAAAAAGTAAAAGATTTAACCAACAGATGGCAGCAATACGTAAAGACACATCAAGAATTCACTAGCAATGTCACAGAGTGCTCACAATGGATTGAAGAATTAAGAGATAAGTTAGATTTTTGTGCAGATTTGAGTTCGTGTTCACAAGATGATTTGGAAACAAAATTAGTTCTTATACAAAACTTATTGTTATCGAAAGACGAAGGATTTATCAAAGTGCAATCATTAGTAGAATTAGCACAAAACGTGATGGCCAATACCGCACCGCCTGGCCATGAAGCTATAAATAACGCCTTGGTCTCACTACAGGAACAGTGGTCAGCTTTGTTATCGAGAATGATTGAAACTAAAAATATGTTAGATGATTCTGTTACAAAATGGGCTGGATTCTTGGAGCAAATTCAGTTTGTCGATAAAAGTAACTCTTGGCTTGAGAGTATGTTGTTAGAATTAACACCGTTCGAAGCTTCGATGTCTGATAAACGGGCACAACTTGAAAAACTTAAGGAAGTAGAGGAAAAAGCTCGCTGTGATCGCTTGGATGTGGATACGATGAAGGCTAAGGCAGCCGAAATGATCGCAAGTGGTCAACAAAATCAAGCCGCTACTAGGGCTCAAGAGGCTCTTAACAAATTTGATTCACTTTATGATAAAATCAAAAAACTACTTTCAGACCGCGAAGAGCAATATAAAGACCACCGTTTATACAAAGAAGCTCACGACGAACTTATTCAGTGGTTGGGTAGGGCTAGAGAAAAAGTTCCATCCTTAAAATCAAAGCCTTTGAGTGACAAGTTAGCAATAGAGAATGCTGTGACTCCGTTGGATGCATTAATTAATAAACAAGCTCAAGGAGAATTGTTATTAGAGCACTTGCAACACACCGGTGAAGTTGTTTTAGCTAGTACATCCCCTGAAGGACAGATAACTATTAAGAATGAAATGAAAGCTCTTAAAGAAAGCTTTGATGACCTCTTCAATGAAATCAAACAACAGAAAAGTCAACTGGAGAATACTATTAGTCAGTGGCGAGAGTACAAAGATGAGTACGAAAGGCTTTCCGATTGGTTACAACAAAAGGAGATTCTTATAAAAAATCATAAATTAGCTCTACTCGGAACAGCGAAGGAAAAGGGAACTCAAGTTAATGAGGTTAAAGAAATTGTTGATCAGTTACATAAAGGCAAGGTTGATATCGAAAAATTCAATTCGTCTGCGGCCGGGCTTCTGTCTTCACATCTTGACACCTATGTAAATAACCAGCTACGTCATCTTAATTCGAGATATCAAGTTCTTATCAACATGGCTAATGATGTTCTGAAAAAAGTAGAAACTAATTATGAGCAGCACCAAACTTATGACGATAACTATGTAAAGACAAAGAAATGGATCGACGACGCTTGGGAGATTACTCGTAGTGGTAGTGAAGCTGGAAGCAATAGCAGCAAAGAGGCTTTGCAAAAACGCTTAGAACAAATCGAAGATCTATTAAAGCGTCGTGAAGAAGGTCAGAATCTTGTTCACGCTACTATCAATAGTGGAGAAAAAGTCTTGAGAAATACTCGATCAGATGGTAAGGACAAGATTAACACCGAACTAAAAGAATTACAAAGCGAGTGGGATCGTCTGGTGAAGAAAATGACCACAGCAAAGGTTCATCTAGAGACCGCTTTGCTACAATGGGCAGATTATAGCTCTAGTTATTCTCAATTGCAGCAATGGATTTCAGACAGAGAGGCAAAATTACAAGAAGTATGCGAACAAAAGGTTGCCAAATCTAAAAAGGGGCAGGATCGTGTAGCCGGTCTTACGACCGGTCTAAGCCTCGGTGAAAGAAAAGCCACACTTCGTCAAACAAACAATATTGTCCAAGATATTGTTTCCTTTGAACCAATGATACAGTCTGTAACTTCCAAGGCTTCAGAGTTGATGCAGCAAGCTCCGGCGTCTGAAATAACTAGCAAGTACGAAACTTTAACAAAACAGGCTAAAGATTTATATGAAAAACAGAAGGAGACGGTGGAACAACATCAAGCATTTATTGACGCAGGTACAGACTTTGTCCAATGGATTAGAGCCGCTAAAGAAAGACTAGGAAAATGTTCCGATGCGACCGGCGATAAGGAATCACTAAGCAGTAAAATATCACAGCTTAAGGTGTTAGAAAGCGAACTACCTGAGGGTCAGAAAAAACTACAAAAAGCTCTCGAGCTTGGAGAAATTTCTTGCAGTCTAGCTGATGATGACGACAGGGAAGAGATTGAAGAGGAAGTGGCTCTCTTGCAGGAAGAGTTCGATACCTACGTGTAAGTAGTTTTTATATTTTTTTATAGAAAAAAGAAGGCAAATGAGCAAGCAGTTCAACGGATGTTAAGTAAATAGCGCTACCTAGAAACACTTGCAATAATTTTAATATTCACAGTCCGACAGTTGTTGCTGGCTCAGAACGGTGAAAAATAAAAACAACAAAAAAAGAACTACAACTCTGAGAACAGTGTAGGGTAGCTCTGGTCGTCGTATTAGGACGTCCGGGGTCTAAAATTATAAAAGTATCTTATAGTCGTTATCTGTCTAAAATGTTAAAAAAATTGGAGTAATGATTTTCTTGCAACAATGTGCCAAATGTTGCATTTGCATTCAATTTTATCCGCTTGATATTAAGTTTGAAATATTTTACTGCTTTTTCACAGAGAGCAATTAAACAACACAAAAGCCCTAATCGAGGGAGGTATCGTCAAGTGGACAGAATACGAAGAGCAGTACAAGGAAGCCTTGGACTGGTTGTCGAAGACTGAAAAACTCGTACAATCTTTCAATAAGCTGCAGAACAACTTGGAACAAAAGAAAATTGTTCTGGAAGAGTTCCAGGTACGTGATACAAATAAATTATGCATTTTATTTACCTAATACTACATCTGCT
>DWTW01001182.1:0-13304 GCA_018246275.1 Papilio slateri | reverse complement strand
ACGTAGGTACAACACTCTCATCGATCTAGGGCTTTGATCAGACTCAACAATTCACTAAAAATCGAGAAATAAACAAATTTTTTAACAAAAACAAAACCGACTTCAAAAACAAAAAGTGATTTTTTGTTTTTGAAGTCGAAGTTCGAGAAGTTTTGCTTTTGTTAAAAATTTTGTTTATTTGTTTCAATACTTTTGATGAATGACAGCGCCGCACTATCTCGTAGTGTCGTGTGGAGGGCAACTCATATCCGTTCTGATAAATACGATTTTCAAGCAACAAGTGCTTATGTTTTATTCTTTGTTTTCAAAACAATGTCTTTAAGGTTTGGTCGTGCGAATTCGTTGGATGCAATACTCGATACGCTTGACGTGAACTATTTCCAACACCTCTAAAGATAGTGTGGCTTGCATGAATTATCAACAAATGTTGCTATATTTTTTAAGGAAATAAATTTGTTAACAGACGGACATTGGATGACGTCACGTTGCCACATGGAACTAACATTGAAAAGTTTCCCTCCGACAAGCGAATGCTTACGTATGTGACGAAATTAGTTCCGAACTAATTAGAAGGTGGCCACAAAAAGCGGCGCGCCATATCGGGCGTCACCAAATTGTGTGGTCAAACAACGTATTTGGTGATGCGAATTGGTGACCAAACTTTGTTCCAATTGACAAAAGTTGTGTTAAGTGGCCGTTGCGTCACGCAAGGACTTTGTTTTTTGTTGTTGTTTCGTAATAACGCCTTGGGCTTACATGACTGGCTACAGTTTTAAATGTTTTGTTAAGAATGTACTTATAGTAATTTTAAACCTTGTCAAAAATTACTTAATAGATGCAATTATATACGGTATCCACCAATGGAGGATGTGATTTATATGGGCGGTTTAAGTGTCTGCTACCCGCGCGCAACTGGGGCGGGTCGCTAGTATTTTATAATACGTTAGTCTTACCACCACCTTAGTCGTGTTATATAGCAGAACATACACGCCAATCTTTTTTTTCTGTCGTAATGTTATACGTTATACTGGCCTATTAGGTTTTTAACAAGCATCGTCAAAGTCACTGAAATTACACAAAACCTTATTAAATTACATACTTAAACGTTCCTCATGAACCACTCTGTAAATTCGTGAAAACCGTATCTGTTAGCAAGCTGACGTTCTGTGGCAAGCTCACGACCTATGGCAAGCTCACGTCCTGTGGCAAGCTCACGTCCTGTGGCAAGCTCACGTCGTGTAGCAAGGTCACGTCCTGTGGCAAGCTCACGTCCTGTGGAAAGATCATGTCCTGTGGCAAGCTCACGTCCTGTGGCAAGCTCACTTCCTATAGAAAGCTCATGTCCTGTGACAAACTCACGTTTTGTGGAAAGCTCATGTCTTTAAGATTTTATTTTGTTAACTTTATCGCAAACAAACCATCGTTTGATGACACCATTTTGAAATCATAAAAACAGTATGATCGCTTTCGATTCACGCATGTCATCAAGGCAAGGAAACCCCGGCATCAGACACCACGTGCACCACCTTAAGCGCTCGGAGACCATAATTTTGGACTCGATCCATAACGAACAGGCGATACCTTACCCCACTTGCGACATTACTTATTTAGACGCGCCCATCTCGGTATGGCGGGGGACCTTAAGTGGTACTGTAAAGATGCTCTTTTATGTACTCTGGGACTTTATACATTGGTCTGCCTTGCCCGAAAATGGAGCTTGGTCACCGTTACATAATACTCGACTGTTTACCTTACCTTTTGAGACGCTCTCGTCAACAGTGGTTAGGTAATGTTGCGATGGGAACACTCGAGGCGAGTTTTTAACGCGTATTCGCGATCGTCATTTAAGGTTTGTTTACTAGGTTTTTTTGTCAGTTCATTGGTTTGATTGTATGTAAATCTGTTCTAGTATGTTTTTACTAGTCCATATTTGAAAGACACTCGCGTAATCCTCCGACTACTGTTTTTAAGACATTGTTTACGTTTTGTTATAGTAACTTTTTGTAACTGTCCTACTGACCTACGACTAACCGTGGCTTGGAATGAAGTAACTGGAATTGTCAACCATTTCCTACAGAAAAAAAGAAATTTGTAAAAACTTAGGTACCTTTATTTAAATTTTGGAAACAAATTTCACTGTAATTTTTTTAACCATTCCTTAAAATACATTATTGACCTTAAATCAAAAGGCTCTTTTGTGATTACATACACAAAGGTAGGCAACGCATCTGCGACATCCTTTGCTTGTTGCGGATGGCTATGGGTAGCGGTCACTTAATATCAGGTGACCCGCTCGTTCGTTTGCTACCTTCTCGCATAAAAGAAATATATATTTTGATTAAATATACATAATGTTAATCACTACATATAAAACAATACTCCTCCCGCATCTGTCAGAACGCGATAAACATAAAAACCAACTGAACGGATTTTCATACGGTTTCTACTAGTGGACGGAATGATTCATTAGGAAGGTTTAGGGATATAGTTTACTAAGGTTTTGGACCGTAAAATAAGATGTGATAAGCTAGTACAGCAGTACAACAAAAAATATTAGCATATATTCTCTACTACCTGCGCGAAGTCGGGGCGGATCGTCAGTAAGTGCAGCCACAGTTTGGATAGTTAAGGTTCGATGGTAGTTTTAGACTAATCTTTTAAGAGCCAACTATGTGAGTCGAAAGGTCGTCATACAATTGTCTTACTTTGGCGACTTATAAGCCTAAAATAAAAAAATACGTCATTGACGACGTAACTTAACCTTACACGACTAAGTGCGTCAATGCCGCGGTAAACATCGAACTTAACCCGGTTTCACTTCTTTTTCCACTGTCATAAATTATTTGATCAGTGTATCAGATCAGTTAAGAGTGAACAGATGGTCACTCTTTTGTTGAAGATGCACGTTATTAAGGTGGCCTGACAACAGGAATTTGTCTTCTTGTTGCAACACCAGGTGCTGCAATGTAACATTTTACAGTGGCAGTGTCAGGACGTATCCGGGTCCATACTTATCACATACTTCCGAACTGCAGCGGTATAAAGAAAATATAGTTATAAGACATAATAATTTTTTAAAAGAGTTTGCATATAATTATTATGTAGCTGTTCCCCGCGAATTCACCCGCCACGGGGCCAATTGAAACGAAATCAGATTACCTATTCCTTTACAATTAGATTATTTCGGAACCTTATATCTTCCTTATTCCTTTATCAAATTCCATGACTTACCTCTCATTTTAAAGTGTATCGTGGTAATGACGAAAAATGTGCCACTTTTCTTAAAATTGAGTTTTAAGTAAGACGATTTGGTGCTCACTGCGCAATTCCGCACTGGTCGACTAAAATTTCAGTCACATTTTCCTTCGGTCCACCATACCAAGATAAGGTAACAAAGTGTCCGTAGGAAAAACAGTATTCTGTCAAATCTATTCCAACAAGCTTTAAAGAATGTCCTTATGCTTTATTTATAGTCACAACTCTTATATAATATTATTTTTATTATTGCTCGGCTCTTGTAGGCCGTAACGTTATGCTAAATAGTCAATAACCATATGTAATAATTGGGCTTTCAAATGCAAAAACATTTTTTCGAATCCTATTCGTAGTTCCCTAGATTAGAAGGGGCAAACAAACAAACTCTTCAGCATTATTGTATTAATCTTAGTATAGATAATAAATATATTATATTAGTTTTCTGATAAATGTGCGCCATGAAGTAGACAAACTGTCAAAAGTGTAACATTTAACATTATTGAATTTAAAGCTACAACATTTGCAAAAATATTTTACATTTTCCGTGACATTTTCAATTTCCATCAAAAAATCATGTTTAATATAAAATAACATAAGTTGAATGTCGTAACACTTTTTAAAAACAATACCAAGTAGATTTCGGAAAATTCGCAGCTTGAATAAACATTTTCAAAGTTCTTCTAACATGGTACGTTACCGGACTTGATCCTTCCTTAAGTTGTAAGATCTTAGGATGACCGAGGTGTGTTCGATCTATAGTAAGTAAATACCATTCTGCCCTGCGTAACCTCCTATTCCCATAGCTAATTCTACTAATAAATTACAAAGGAATGTCGATCAAAGACTTGCCGTTAAGGACATCAAACTCAGTACACTTTTGACTACCAACAATCGAAATAAGTAAAAATTCATAGCGGATTCAGGTCAGCGCGCCATTTTAGCGCGCATCCTTCCGCAAGATGGCGATTGTTATGCAATTGGCGCGAAAGTAACTGTACACGTCCTTCCTGCGAGTGCCGGAAGAGAGAATAAATAAAATGGCCGTCCGCATTTGGTTGCCACGCACGTTGCCGTCCAACGGGTTCGGAATATAGCGAATGACATTGAAATATTAAATTAATAATTTGTTATACATAGATAAATTTGTATGCTAGGGGAGTCCTACTAAACGGCTCGTTGCTTCGATTGATATCCGGTACTTTGATCTGAATGTTTTTCGCTTTGGCATTTCTATTTGGATTATTTCTCTATCTATTTCGATTGCTATAATAGCAGTCCATAGAAATGCAAGAAACAGTATTGACTACATCCTAATCTTAAGCATGCACCTGACGCATGTCCTATCAGTTGTTACAAGGGAACAATAATTATGGCGAAGTCAGGTAGAGGGCTTTGAAGGTACAAGAATGATCTAAATTCTATTAGTATTAAAATGGTAGGGCGCGCAACAACATCTGTAACACGAATGGGCCGGCTCGAACTGTGAAATACCACGACCTCACAGAAGACAGGCGTGAAGAAGAAGTCTTTCTACGTTTTGCCTGATGAGTGAGGTGCCGGAGGCCTAATCCTAGTCCTTTTCCCCTTCCTATCCTTTTATAATAGGAAAGGATAGGAAGGGGAAGAGGATTTTACGGGGGAGGGGATGGACAGGAAATCAACAAAAACAGTTATCCTTCTTTTCTGTTTATCCCCATTTCTGATCATGAAAAGGTAGGCAACACATCTGCACGAGTGGCGTTCACTTGATAACGGGTGAACCGCTTGCTCGTTTGCCGCCTTCTATTATAAAATAAAGTATCTTATTGAAGAGCAGTGTGACGTAGTAGTAAGATACGTCCACACGGTGCCTGGTTCTGCAGTTACTCGGCAGATCGACTCGTACGCTAACTCGCACCGTGTCACCATTACCTCTGTCTCCAACCGGCCCAAGAAATTCTTCATACATACATAAACAAGGTTGTAAATATGTAAACTATAACAAACAGACACAAGTTTCCTGTGTTGTTTCCAGTTAGAACACGTTGAAACTCATTTAGGATTTTCATTTAAAATCATCTTTTAAACGAACCTAGAGAAGATAGAATAAGTAGCCTAAAGAAGGTAGAGTAAGGACACATTAATGTAACCTCTATCATTATTTAATATACAAAAACTTCATCATGATTTAATTCGATCGATTTCCGTATCATAGTAATCTGGTATTATTTAAATATATATTGATGAATATATGTGTCATATACAAACGAGCGCGTAGTCCCGTGACCGCGATCTCTAGGCCTAAACAGACGTCGAACGGGGCGCGTCCGGCGGATGTCTGAGGAAAGTAAAGTAAGCTGATAGCTGACCATATCGGGGGCCTACATGTCGTGTGTGCGCCGCGCACGGCGGGCAGCGCCGGCCTGCCTCGACGACACGTGTCTTTGACAACCTCTCGCTTTTCAATCAGGGTTTAGAAGACGATGACAAGCATAGTAGTGTAAGAGGACTTCCGACTGTATTTTCCGAGTTAGAAAGCAGGAATGAATCTCAGGGAATCTTTAAGAGATATTTTACCTGGCTGTTTTATTTGCTGGGTTTTGTTGATTGATATGTAAATAATCCAATAAATATATTATTTACAATAATACTGATGACTACAATAAATTCCTCATAGAAGACAAGCGTGAAGTAGAAGTATCTTCTTCTGCTTTTCGCCTGATACTGAAGTGCCGGAGGCCCAATTCCAAACCCCATCTTCTTATTTTCCTATCTTTTTCTATCTGTTCCCTTCTCTGTCCAAGCCAATAAGGCCTGGCCTGCGACGCGTCTGCAGCTTTTTGTAGGATGCCTTTGGGTAGCGGTCACTTAACATCGGGCGAACCGCTTGCTCGTTAGCCACCTTCTCCCAAATATAATACTGTTAGATAACACTTCATCGGCATTTCATGCAGCAAAAGCACTATCTATGAATGTGAATAACGTAATGTCAACCAAGATTATTTAAGGTATTCAAACATTTGTACCATTACAATCGTTTAAAAATCTTTTTTTTTAAATATCCCACACTATATCAATCAATATTTGATTCTATAAACCTGCTGTAAGCTCTAAGTTTACGTGAGCTTTACGCTTTTTTGTCAATTTAGTCATTCGTAAATTAAATTCAAATGATTCCGAGACTTCTTTCAGTGCCCTTCCAGTACCTTGTGCTATGGGTTTGGTACAAGATAAGTCAAGTCTTTTTATATTGTAGTTCACAGGTACATATGTCTTAACAAACGAGATAGTGTATAGCTAGTGCGAAGTTTTTTTTTATTCCACCTCCTTTCAGAATCCACCAACCTGTGAACACCAAACGAAGCCATTTTCAAATACTTAAAAGGAATAAAGTGATAGTTTACATGAAATGAACATTACGTTACGACTTACTTTGATGATGGTGACTTGAAGAAGACTTTGAAGTGTAACATCGAACTTACAAGTTTCGTTACGTTACGTTCTACAAGTGTACAACGTAAAAAAAACTTATTTTGGTAATTACTCTACATGCAACAGTGTCCATGGCCTGAATAAGAAAGTTCAGTAAATGTAAAAAAATAATGTTTTTTTTTTATTTTAGTCCTCGATTTATAAGAAGTTATTAGCGATACAATTTTCAAAGAATTATACTTTCAAATAGATTTATATTACTTTGTAATGAGACACAAATTGCCTAAGGAACTGGCCGGCATTTATACATGTTATTTTCAAATAAAAAAAGTTGGTTACATTTTAAAATTATGTACGAGCAGTTTTTGCCTCACTGTCGAGCTCCGAGGTTTATGTACTAGTAGATTTATGCATGGGCAGTGCCTACTGCCTAGGGAGGTGTGTCGTATCGCTACAGGTATGACTCTAGTCCCCTCCCTTTATAAAAATACCAATACCACTAAACTAGATGCAAGCTGAATCAAAATTCGCAACACGCCGGGCCCACACATGTTTTTTTCAAACTGTCGTCGTAGGAATCTCCCGTAAATTCCTGCGAATGCATTAAAATTGTATTGGATATTCGTTTTTGCGGTCGCATCGTATGTGACGGTTCTTGCGACGCTAGTCAACGCGGTGCGCAATTAGATTGTCGAAAGTTTTGTCGCGAATTTATTTGTTATTGACACAAAATACGATTCATTTTTGAATGGCGTTTTACAATCGAATGGCCGTTGCGTCTTCGGTGCGGTGTACGAGTATATAATTGTAATTAACATAAGATTTCCCGTAATAACCGGAGAGTGCGCGCGCGCGTCCAAAATGGCGGCGTCTGCTTTTTGCGACGCGCGCGTACGCTGAATATCATAAGCTACGTGCGTGGCGCGCAACACACGACAGCATTTTTCCAATCGCAAAATAAAAATAATCATCCTTCACTGATAGTCATTAAAAATAAATAACTTGGTTTTAGCATAAAAAATCCACAAAAACCTTTTGAAACATGGACAAAAACTTAAGTCGAAATAATTTTCATTTATTCTAAAGATTCAAATAATCACATAAGAGAACCAATAACTTTTTATACGATTCATATATACGGTGAGTATCTTTGACTTACTTACTATATCTATAAATTCACTACAAACTTGTGTTAATAAAAATGTAACAAATAAAATGTTGACTGTGGCCTTTTATTTTACCGAGCTTATACAAATTCACTATACAATGTCAGGCACGTCAAGTCCTCAGCAGCTGGGCCTAGCCTTCCACCATGAATCGCTACACAAATCGTCCTTTGCCAACCTCATTCAGTAGACTCCCGCAACTTTGACCAGAACGTCGGTCCATCTTGTGCTCAGACTGCGTCATCCTGTATATTACCGCCGTTCTAAAATATTTTAGCTCCATAGACCATCCGTTCTACGAGCAATTTGTCAGGCCCTTAAGTTTCGCAATTCTTTGAACAATGTCGGTTACTTTTGTTCTGGTGCGGATCACATAACTACTGATATGATCTCGCAGAGAGACTCCGAGCATTGTTCTCTTCATTGCCTTTATTGCTTTATTCTCTTGTGAGGGGCCACGTCTCTGTGCCGTAGTATCGTACTACAATACAATATAATTAAAAAAATAATCTCACTCAGTAAGAGTTAGAGTTGATAAATATATAGTATAAAATGCATACACTAAGTATTTTCTATCTATGTACATTAAATATATTTATGAGTATAAAATAAAAAAAAAAATTTCTGTAAATTCTTATAATTTAAATATAATCACACAAATCTCTTTACAAAAACCACGTAATGTGTACGCCACATTGTCAGGGGAGACAGAGCTTCGCCCTGTGTGCCTGCAGATCACGACTGCCACCATCTTACAACTGATGAGTCCCGTTTACAGTCACGGAATGGATACGATACGACATTTCTAAAGATAACTGAACACATTAACCAAATCCGTACTTCTTATTTAGTTTTTTTTCAATACCTTCTATATTAATGTCTTGAAAAAGGATCAAACATTGATTGTCGCTCAGGTTGCGAATCTTATCAAACTGAATGTAAAATCGTCAGTGAAACAAGAAAACATGCACACCAGATAAAAGATTTCGAATAGGTGTGAGGTCTATTAATTTAGATTTCGTAATGGAAAATATACTTAGACTGTATAAGAGAGAACAAATGGGAAAGATAGACAAAAAATCCAGTACCAGTATTCAATAGTTTCAGGTGACATTGTACAGTAACAGTGGAATTTTTACAATTCCAACAGAACAGAGAATTAGTGCTATTAATTCTTAGTCTAAGATTAAAAGTTTAAGCGTGTCCTTGGAGGCGAAGATGGGGTTGTCTTGGCATTGCCGCCGTTATACCGTAGGTGTAAAGGCGAGCACACACAAGTGGACAACAACTGGTCTCGTACGCCGCCGTGCGCTGGCTCAGTTTTTGCCGATGCCCGTAACACGATCGGCCCATCTCGTAATTTTAACGTTTTTTTCATCCGATCCTGTCCCGGCCTTATTAAGCCACCGATCGATACCTTGATTACGAGCGCCGTAGCGGAATGATATACGCCCGCGACGATATCGCTCTCTAGTGCAAGGAATAGAAATAGAATATTCACTACTCGATGGTTATGCTCCCCTGGTAAATTCAACGATAATTCAAATGTAAACAAAACTATTATTCTAGAAAGAAGTCAATAGGTTAAATATACACGAACGTACAAACTATCTATCTATACTATTGTAAAGAGAAAAGATTTAATTGTTTGTTTGTTCTGGGTAAACTCAAAAATTACTGAACCGATTTTTTAAATTCTTTCACCAATAGAAAGTTCGTCTATTAATGAGTACAATAGCCTATATGTTATTTTTATTTGTCTTTCTATCTACCCGAGCGAAGCCGGGGCGTGTTGGCTAGTAGTACATATATTCACAAAAAATTTAAGGATTTAACTTTAACAAAAGTAGTAGACAGAGAAACACTACGAACTGACAGAATACAGACGGGCAGTACCAATACTACTTTAAACTTTTGAGTGTCACCTGATATCTTCCTTTTTCTTTTTAGTACATCTTATGCAATATGAGTCAGTTCCACATCAAACTTTCAGTTCTCGAGTTTACGGTGACATGGACCAACCCCTGGGCCAAACATTCGGTAACAATAAACGTAGATAATAAATACAACAAAGAAAATCCATTATGTGTAGGGGTACTTTGAAAATCGTCCTTCAGCCATCCAATGGGCAATAGGTACTTAGGACAATAAACACACCCATAAGCGGAGCGGACGCGACTGTTTAGGGGTTCACCATGGATCTCATACTAATTCAATTAATGCAGTGAACATTCAGCTGATTGGTTATCGGAATGTCTCATACTTAGGAAGATATCAGTCGATTTTAAACTATTAAAATTACCTACGGTTATAACTAGATATGTAACTGGGTATCGCAATACCGTCACTTTCAAATTATAAACTGAAATCTTTAAACGAGAAAATTAGTTCAAAAATAACAAATGTTAGTAATTTAGCAATATTCGTATTAAGAACGAAAAGATATATAATAATTCAACTCAAACTTAAATCATTCAGACTTTAATTAGTTCCGAACTTCATGCACACCACGGCAAGTTAAAGCTCAAGTCAAAGCGAAGTTGAGTTTAAGTTATAAATTAAACACCTGAAGTGTCTAACCTGTGTTTGTATACAGTTGAAGGTAATGATTCTAGGAAAGTTATTTTTTTTTTACTATAATCTATTTAAAAAATTATTGGTGTTAGATGAATAGGCTCGAATGGGGATATGACGTCATTCGACAGTTTATTCATATATTGTTTATCGGCAGTAGGTATCCTTCAGCACGGAGATCTAGAGGCTACCATCCCAAGCGAGTCCATGCTGAAGATTCTGTAATCTCTCAAGTTACGATACTATCGGAACGTGTTATATTGTTTCTCGGAATGACGAGAGCAAAATTATTTCATAGGCGACGAACTGATTTCTGCACAGTTCCGTATTATTACTATGGGTATTCAATGTCAAATTCGAACTTTCACAAATCAATTTCTGCTTTTTAAAAATCAAATTGGGACGTTTCCATGTACCATTTGACAGGTAAACGTCCGAATTGGATTTTTAAAAGGCTGAATTTATAATCTACAATTCAAAATTTAAATTTATGTTTGGTTATGTTTTAATTTTCTCTAGGTGTTTCTACTTAGTGCTTTATAGTTCTTATCTTGTTTGCAATTAAGTAATGTGCATTTTTAAGGATCACCAAATTCCAATATTTTTAAGTGACTGAAAAATGCCTTAGACGTTGGTCTTTTCATTTATAATATATAGACTTAGGTACATAACAAAACAACTAAAAAGAAGGATTGTTTGGCGTGCAATATGATTTGATTGGCAATTGACAAAGTTTATATAATTATCGGCACAAAAGCGGCTGCGCCTACGCCGACATATTTCTCTTTTAAGGGACATGTTTTCCTATATTTATATACTAATTATATTTCTAAATCATTTAAGTGGTATACGATCTTTTACCTAATAGAATTATGTCCTTATTTTTTATGTTAGATGAGACATTTCGAACAATTTATAGCCAATCCTTTATTGTTACTTTTGCATTCTCTCGAGTTTACTTTCCTGGTACAAATTTGTTAACTTCTAAAGAAGTTATTAAAAAAAATTGCGAATCGATATTTTGATAGCGATTGTATTTTTGAATATTTAATACCTTTAATAAGGAACAAAATTATTTTCAATTCAAATATTTTATTCTTATACAAACGTCAATAAACATCGATGTGCCTGGCCGCCAGAACCAGTAATTTCAGAACCTACGGGAAATAGCATCATTTTTACAGTGGTATCACTGTAAAAATGATGCTACGATGTCTCCTATGCATTTCTACGTCCAAAATTCTACAAACAATTTTGAGTTTTAAGTTTTAGCTTCACTGAGTACAAGTTAAAGAAGTTTTTCTTATATCGAATCCCTTGTAAATCGATCACATTGAACGGCGTGGTCACCCTATATAAATTTGACGCACGAACCCAATTATGGTGTGCATTATTAAAATAATACGGCCATAGAGCGACCGTTCGCGAAATATTTATGCGTGCCACGGCGCGGCCACGGAATCGTTAATGCTAGCTTTTCTTACAATGCCCACAGCACGCGGAAAATTTCAAACCAGATTGTATAAGTATATGTTATTTTTAATGCCTATATCTTGAATACCTACTTCATATGACCAGGAATAAAATTCTAACGACCATATTTTTTTATTACACCTTTATTATAGTTAAACTTTTTATTTATCTTTTTTTATGAGTAATTATTTCCTAGAAGTATATATGTAAGTAAGCTAATAAGTTAATAAGTGAGAATAAGTTTGAGAATTAACAGAAAACAAAACATTAAGAAGAAGAGAAGTTTTCGACGTAGGTCTTAAAGTCAGTAGGCTGAAGAGGCACAGGGTCGGTCACATCTGTTAAGTTTTCGACTACTTAGGCAGGGAGGAAGGACTTGGAATGGGAGCCATCAGTGAGAATAACTGTAGAGTGGCCTCCTATCAGACGGACCGATGACCTCGTGAGTACGATAGGAAATGGTTGAATGCGGAAAACGGAAAACCATGTTAGGCACTGAGGAAAACTTATGTCTGACTGTGGACTTATAAACTGAAGAAGATGATCATGGTGATGAAGGATTAATTTCATTTGTTTAAACAAAGACATCAATCCTTCGTAATCACCCTGATAACGAACTAGGATTTTCCTACTCTAATGAAGTATATTGAATAGGCGAGCTATTTAGTATATAATGTACCAAAGACTGTTGGTTTCCCCACTATTAAAATCTATCGCTTTATACGTAAAACACATAGTGTACATTTCATTTTGAAGAGTCGTTCCTTTGAAAAATTCTACGGATGAGGCTATCCCCTCTACTCATCTAGTTACACCTTTTTTATCGTGAGGAAATGCCCACGCATATCCACCATGGGGGGGGGACCAGTGCGGATTATCTCGGACTTGCACCAACTAAATCCTCACAATTACGGGATAGCTCTCGCACACATTCGCAGCCCAGGCAGCTTAATCCCTGGGGAGTCTAGTTACACAACAATTCTTTTTAAAACAAGTATAACAAAACTAAGCAATGTTATGTAGTCTAACTTAATATATGTAGGTAAATACTCACTCTCAATTACCGTGACAAGAATCTAACTAACTTGTATAATTACCAAACACTTACACAAGTTAAAGTCCAACTAAGTTGGCGACAAATCTTTTGTTTCATTAATGAGATAGTGGACAGGTCAAGTAGGTAAGTAATGACTTAAGTAAAGTTCCTACAAAAGTTTGCTGTCGGCAAGTTTGCAAATGGCGAAGTGAGTAGAGAAAGGAAGAGCCATGGATAGCTGTGGCCACTCAACATTAGGTGAACAATTTCTGTACTAATTTTTGATGTTTGTTTACTTAGATATTTCTTTGTTCCGGATTAAGTCAAAAAATACTGAAAGGATTTTAATTTTTTGTTACCAATAGAATGAAACTCTATCAGTGATGTAA
>DWTW01001181.1:0-13307 GCA_018246275.1 Papilio slateri | reverse complement strand
GGCACGAGGCAATAAATAACTTTAAAGCTTTTAAGGGAAACTATTGCCATAATCTGCTAAAATGATAAGTCACGGAATCGAAAACTAAGAGCAGTTAAAGTCGGGTATTAAATGATCGTCGACTGCCAAGAACATTAACTATAGTGTTGTACGTACGTTGCATGTTTAAAAGTTGGTTAAGTTAATATCTCAACTTACCAAGTGTTACTTCCTTGTGTGAATGTTTTTTTTTTCGAGCTTTTTTCATTCGTTCGTTCGTTCGTTTTACAAGGAATCATTGAAACCTGGATGCATAAAATCTTATGCTTTTCTCAGAAGACCAAGAATAATTATTTGTTATAGATATTATGGTTTGATTGCTTGAAAATTACAACGTAGTTTTATAGAGTTACGAAATTGAAGTAAATACTGAGATTAACTAATAATTTCTATAGATTTAATATTTATAACTATGATTTCTCACAATCCTATTTCAAAGGAACTCTGAAGCAACCAATATGCACAGAGACTAGCACCAAGCGCCTTTGAAGCGGGTCACATTTCAGTGATATCCATCCATAATTGCCACAAACGATTAAAGACCATGACGATATAAATTTTTTGTGATTTGATTTGTTGTGATCAAAGACAGAAAATAATACATTAAAGTATAATTCCTACTGGAGCCCAAAGGAGTCGATATCGTAAACCCGGGTAGGACCCAAAAGCTGGGACCAGAGCAGTGTTAGAGCCATTTATGTAATATTAAACAAATAACTATAAACAGATATAACTATAAAAATTAATTTAAGTCATTATGTACAAATGTTATTTATTTCCTTAAACGAAGTATCGCAGTTTAATTAGAAAAACATTATATCCTGATAAAGAAATACAACAAAGTAATAAATAATATTTTTGGGTGACCAAATTTGAAAACTATTTCAATATGCGATATATTTAAAAATTTAAATACAGCAACATATTCACACAACTATTGCTTGATACAATGTTACACTTTACATACTTTAAAACTTAGCTCCCAAAGGAAGCATAAAAAGGGAAGAGACAGCCGCAGAGAAAGGCAAGCTGCGTTTTATGTAGGCACTTCGCTCTGGGTACAATTTTACAATCTTTTAAAAAATATTTTACAATCGTGCACTTGCTTTATAAGTAGATGTGTGAGTAATTTATAATTTAGGAACGACACAACACAACAAACAACAAAAATAAAAGGCAATGTAAAATTATAATTATATAAAATTATAATAAATTAACAGCGGCAGAGCCCGCAACAACAACATCTGTTTGATGATCTTTTGAGGTCCCTAAGTCTGTTAGGGTTTCAACCAACGACTGACAGATCTTAAGTTACCCTCACAACCACTAGGCCATCAAAATCACAACATATTCAGGGAATGATTCAAACTCGTCGATCAATGAACACAAAACTTTACCAATATAAATATGTTTAGCAACTTTCCATGCGGGCGGTGGTGTGTGGTGTGTGGTGTGTGGGTTGGGGGGTTATTTTGAATTTGGAACTTTTACCATTTGCACAGGATTTACGAGCGAACTTGCAACGTACGTAAACATGTTTTCGTTTCACTTGAGCACTACTTAATATGTATGAAGTGGGGAATAATTATTCAACAAATATTGCAAACATTTAAAAAGAAATAACTGGTTTCAAGAAAAACAAAAATCTTTTGTTAAGAAAAATATTATTACCGTTTTCCTTCCTTAACAGCCGACCACGCATTCACAGTTTTCTCATGTTTTGGACGTTCATGGCCGGCTGTGATCAGTTTACATCAAGCGTCTCTAATATTATATTATAATTAAGTCCAATATCGTTAAATTCATTCATAAAAGAAATCATCATCAGTAAAAAGATAGCACGTACCATAAAAAAACGACATTAAATCTCTTTCGTATTTCTTTCCCTACCAATAGTTACAACATAAATTTTCACTCAAACAAAACTTAACTTGTCTTCTTCCTCACTCTAATAAATATGTATAAATGGACCAAAAAATATTTACGGTTTGTCAATTCTAATATATCTTAATATACGCTGCAACATCGAAGCCGCGATATGACGCCCGCACGGGGAAGGAACTCGCTCCCTCCGCAATGAAGATTGATGTGCTTAGCTGCGTTCCCGCTAACTTTCCTGCGTTAACCAAATTTGTAATAAATGAACTTTTGCTGCATGTGCTTATTTACATGCACACGCAGCCTCACTGTGAGAATACCTAAACACGTCACGTCACGAGTCTTGGGGCTTGGAGGTCTTGGGTTCGATTACAATTTTTTTTCTTTTTGCCCTTTTCCTAACGGGAACGGCACAGTATACTGTAATAGGTTTTGGCTATATTTTATTTTTACGGCCGGCCGCCTGCGTGACGCCACCCCTCCTCGGGCATATAATGTAGGAAATATGAGTAGATTATCGAAATAATTTACTAATACTTCTTTTAACCATGTCCAACCAAGTTTAAAACTTGATTGGACATGGCTCACGACAATAGTCGAATGTCTGATTCGAACCTACGACCACGTTGTGCATGTTTCGTGGTCCGTGCCCATAACCATTACGGTATTGGCGCCTATATCCAGTACCCGCTTTTAGTTGAGTAGATTAAATTTCACCAACATAGGCCTGGACTTTTACCAAATAAAATGTAGGATTCAATCTTAATAACTTTAAGCTACTAAATCATAAATTGTATGGCCAGCGATCAAACTCTCGCCGCTTTATCGGGCCGAATAATAGTTTACTCGGATTTAATATTGGACGACATGCCGGTACCGATGCAACTTAATAGACGGTGGTACCACTACATGCAGTAATTTGATTTTTGATCAAAGCTTTGAGGTTCAATACGTTGGTTAGGATATTTTCCTGGATAGGTTAGATTCAGATACGATCCGATAAGTCGTCGTCATTAACTTTTTAAATACGAATACAAAATAAAGACATGTAATGACACAGAAAATAAGAAAGGTGAAGACAGTAGGTGTGTACGTACCCGAACATCATCGATATGATTAGTTTTGTAAGCGCTTTCTAAACCTTCCGAAGGGTATGGCATCACAATTATTCGACTAGTTACGTAACTTATGTCTAGATCTGTTCTGGCTATTGACCTGAAAAGAAATTATTGAAACGGTTAAAATATTGTAACGAGATCTATGTTAGTTATTTAAAGTTTACTTACTGGTGAACAGTTTGCATTACTTTAGACGAGGTATCTTTGAGGTTCTTTAGGAAACTTCCGGCGCCACCTTTGATCGATGAGAATAACCCCCCAGAGGCTGGCGTTTGTGGTAATGGTGCGTGGTATTGTGGGACCGGTGGTGGCCTCGATGGTGGTGGTGGACGACTGGGCTCCGGTGGTCGGGAATTTGGTATTTCTTGACTGTTCGACGTGACGTCTTTGGTCGCTGAAAAAGAAACAGTATATGTTTAGGTAATTAACATTACGCTAAGCATTACTTATTATTCAATAAACATTGATTTTATGATAGTAAAATTCTTTAAATTATTTTTGAGTAATGAAATAGCTGTCCAAAATGTATAATTTATGTAACTCATAATTTTCAATTAATATAAAAATTATTTAAAATTATATAAGATCAAGAACTGACAAAAGAAAAAGTCGTTAAAAATTAAAATTCAATGTAGGATATTGGTGACAGAAACAAGACAATTATATTTTAAATTAATTTATTTCTAAAATTAAATATCTTACATGCTTTTCTTAATTCTAATAGTAACAAAAATATTGCTTGTCTATAAACTATATAACAAAATTTTAAATGTGTGAACTTTACTAAGTAAGAATTTAGTAATAATTGCGAGATTTATAATGAAACTACTTCCAATGTTTTCCAAGTTACTATGTCATAGAAGTTCGTATACTCGGAGTTAGGCCAACGAGACGAAATATAGAATGTAAACAAACATTCAGGAGTTTGCAACATTTTTGTTTAAATCAATTCAATATTAGTCTTTAATTAGTAACATTATTGTGATAATAAAAATCAATCATCGCATAATGAAATAGACAACTGTTATGAAATCAAAATAAGTCAGTTATAAAGTCTAACCTGTAAACATATAATAAAAAATCAACTATAACTTGTTTAATACCGAGATCATAATTGAAGCCAGGTTTAATAATGTTATATTTTAATACATTAAGATTGAATTCACATAATGTCAAAGTTCCAAATAACAACGTCCAATATTACCGCCTTTTATTAGCTATCTCGTGGTCTAGGTGACCATGGAATACAACAAAAACATCGGACTTTAAAAAAGAAAAATACATATTTATCACCCGGCGACGTAATGTTACTCATAAAAATTTATTTGTATACATTCTTTATTTCATTACGTAGGCCTTACTAACCACTATGTACAATAGAATAAAAATGAACAGTTTATTTTAATGTTAGCTTTTAGACTATAAATTCTTAACTTTTTGTTCTTTTTCACTTTCACATTGAAAACATCAAATACTATATATTTACACGTGAACAAAAGCTTCAAACACTATATATAATCAACATTATTATTATTTAAGTATCCACATCGAACTGCGAGCTAGAGTTCATCACAAAAACACGATATTCAATCGTATTATTTCTTATAAATTATTCTAATGTAAAGATCTTATAAATATAAACGGAAACCTTTCGATTGTTTTGAAAACATTTTAAAACGAGATTTGTTAGCATTTATATGCTTTGGAAGCAAACTTAATTGCCTAACTATGTTTTGATAAAATTGTAAGAAATATAAAAGCTTCCAAATGAGTGGAATGAATCTTATAGTATCAATATATTTCTATATTCCGTATTTATTTCCTAATCGATAACATAAATCAATAAAAAAATATTACTAACTAGGCCACAAACGTTTTAAAATCAGAAATAAAACAAAATTGACAAAAAACGATATCACAAAGATTTAACAAAACAACACAGTTGACTCAACAATTGAAATATTAAGATAAAAAAATATGTATATTTTTAGAAAATACTTTCTTGTTATAACTAAGGAATGTGAACAAAGTAAAAATAATTAAGAATATTTTCTAACCAAATAAAAATGTTAAGGTAAAAAAATAACTTTACATCGATATATTTTGTTAATAAACAAAATTGGTGTTTTTGTGAATCACAATCAACATTTCGTGAAACGTGTTTTTGTACCGATATATAGGATTGTAGAGGTACAAAAATATATCTAAGTAAGTAATCAGTCAGTGGCATATTAAAATAGCATATATATAAGCTTCTTGATGGTTTCCTTTAAAAAAATAAAAATAAGAAGAGCTAAATGAATAACTATTTACGAAAAAAAAAAGAACATTTACTTTGTTTACATATCAAATTTAGCCAACCTGTACCTTCTTGTATTTGAAACTCCTTATAGGAATGCATAGTAAATACTATATATAATAAATATTAAAAAAAAAAAACATGGTGACAAAAAAGCACCATGGAATGTGCATATGATCCCACAATTGTAACGTCAAAAAGTCATAGACCAATATATTTATGAGATATTATTTTTTAGAAATAATTTTGTTTTTTAACAAAACAATGCCAATAAATTTAAATTCTAAAACATTAAATTAAACCCAAACATTTACGTGTGCAATTATTACCATGTGTAAAGCTGATACAGACCGATCAATTTATTTGTATTTTTTTATAAAAACAAATTGGATTATTGAGAAAAAGCTGTCGGTGGATTCCTACAACTTATTTCTTTCGTTCACGGAATTTTTTGGGACCAACGCGACAGATAATAATCCTATCACCTTAGTGATAAAAACTTATGTGTCAACGTAGTCCAGAGTAGTATCCTGGGTTCTCAGGTTTATAGGTAGTTTACGATAATAAAATTACCATCGTCAAATAAATTCAGTTCGGCCTCTGGATCTAATGAGGAGAATTTAATAATAAATACATGTCTAATTCAAACATGAATTGTCATGTATAAATGAAATAAAAGACAATTTTAATTATATATGTACGCTGATAAATATTTTCTACGCATACTAATTGCATGCATTTTATAAATTCCTTTTTATATTATAATAATATACGTTTATAGTGTAGTGTAGCCAGTGTCGTCGTTTTCTTATCATGATGAATAGAATATCTGACCCTTTTATAATCTTGGCCTGTAGGTACGTGTGTGTCTTTCTATTTTACTCCCTTCCAGATGTCGAATTAATTTATGGATTTGCACACCTATTAGGGATCGATGACGGTAAAAAAACTTTCATAGCTTTGTTTTACTATCCTGGCCAGAATCTTAAGAATAATCGTTTTTAAGAGTGAAAATAACGCCACTAGCCACGCCACTGATTCTTAGCGTCTTTTTAAATTCTTAAACTATAAATTACATAATCAAGAACTTATTTAGACCAAAGAGACTTATGGTGATTTCATCGCATCTTTAAGGCAATAACTACGAACGGTCACCACCAAATTATTTAGTTCTGGTGGAAGTTGTGTACTTAATCATTGCCTTCTCACTACTTTGACACAAAGATTGTAAATATTGTAAAATGCACAAGTCCGTGCACTTAATGTATATTAATATTTTCATTTATTTATATTATATGTATAATTATACACCTAAGGGTATCGCTTGTGTTGAAAGATATTAATTTGACTTCTCGGTAATAAATTCCACATTTAAACAATTCCTCTTTGGAATGCTATGCGAAGCACATCTTTTTTGAGTCATTTATATAACAATTATTGTCCAAGACATATTTTATTGTATTGGTAACTTATACATAGATTTAAAATCTAAACAGGCGCATAGAGAAAGCACCACGTCTTTTTAATACAAATGCAATGCAAACAAAATTTATATAAAAAAGGATAATACTTTGAAACGTACAAACAAAGAATCTTATAGAGATATAATAGCAAACTATATATAAAAAAAACATTGGTTCTAAGTAACAATTGCATATAAAACGTATGGTGTATGTATAAATAAAAAAACAATACTCATCATTGCGAGCATATCCATGTGTCTAGCACAAGCGGGGCAAAGTGGGTGTTGTCCAAATGGCTCACATGCTAGCGCCACGCGGGGGGTCATTTAAACGAGAAAACAATCGGGCATCCGAAAAAGTTGAAAACACCTAAAATGAAAAAAGAAAACGTGATATGTAACGGCGGAATAAACTGTTTGGATTACTTTTATCAAACTAAGCCCCGTGTTCATTTCCATGTAACACAAATTAAAAAAACTACATTCTGTTTTAGATGGCACATGAGGCATACAAACACAAAATCAGCGCCAGCAACATCTAATTTTTATTTTCAAATTTTTTTTTTTTAAAAAACAAAGTATAATTTTGAACGTTTTCCCAACGAAATATCTGGATTGGATTTTCTAAAAAAAATGAAGATGCTGAATTTGCTTCTAAATTATTCATACAGTCATATACTATTTACGGATAGTTATATTTTATGTCCACCGATGTACAGTCAGCGAAAAAAGTTACAAAAATAATATTTTTTTGCTTCTGCCTTTTTATGATTTGACTAAATATGTCGCCTTTTTTTTAAATTTTTTATTTAAAACATCTTTGTTTTTATTCATTAGACACATGGCTTAGTTTAATAAATATGAACACAACATGCTATGGATTCAAATATGCTCATTCTAACGGAAAGGAAGCATTGTACATGTCGCATGCAAATTGGATTATTCTGTTTAGCTTTGGATAATGTCTGAATATAAAATGTATTATGTAATATCGACTTAGTTCTACTTCGTTAAACAACAAGCATAATAGCTTTTATCTATTTTATGAATAAATATGCAAATCAAATAGACTCATATATGTATTCCAGAATAGTTTTATCTAATTTAAAAAACAATTGTCAGTAATATTACAATAAACATGTTAGTATGTTATATCAAACAATAAAAACAGGGATTTTTGTTATTATATGCTCGCCGTGCATAGTATATGTTCGTGTCGTATTAGAATAAGCCCTCTTGTTGAACTTTGTGGTGAAAATAAAAATAAGCGATAGTCCTTGAATTCTTATATTCTCTTACACAAAATAATTTTGGTTTTATTATTTATACTAAGACGCAACTATGATAGATTAAAAAAAAATTTCAAAAAAAAAAACAATTTTTCTTCTGAATCGTACTATAATTTTTTTTGAAATTACAACACTTAAGATTTTAATAGTGACAAAAATATTGTGTTTAGAATTTTCGTATTACTTTTTTACTACAAATATCAGCAATCTGATGGTTCCAAAATAGTTATTTTTTCACTTTCAAAATTAAAACATTATTCCTACATATTTATTGAATTAAGGCGTATAAGAAAAAAATTTAATGGCGAAGTTACTTAATAAGTCTTTATTATACAAATAAACACAGTGGTACATCTATACTAATATTATAAAGAGAACATTTTTGTTTATTTGTTTGTTCCCAATAAACTCAAAAACTACTGAACCGATTTTAAACATTCTTTCAATAGAAAGCTCTTCAAGGAGCCACCATGGCTATTTTTTTTTGTTAATTTTATTATCTATCCGAGCGAAGCTAAGGCTAGCTAAGATATTTCATCATCTCAGAAGCCCTCTATCGCCTAAATTAAGAAACTTCGGATATATGTAATTTGGATTAAATCGTCATAATTTCAGCCAAGGAATCTGTGATCTTCCGCTGTGCACGTCACATCCGGACCCTATATATAGACTTTTAATCTTTACAAACATTAAAAGATAAGATTTGAATATTTTTCCGGAATAACTCAAAAACTACTGAACCGATTAAAAAAAATCTATCAGCAAGTGGCCGAGGCTATGGTGTCTACATATCTACCCGAACGAAGACGAGGCGGGTTGCTAATGCCACGATATAGTTGAGGTTATTGTTTAATTATTTTTTTTGCGATATATGGCTGAAATTACATTTTTCACGAGTTTTATACGAAATTTTATATATTTGTTGGATATCAGTACACGGATTTAAGTTCGACCTATGCCTAAACTCTATGATAGGTGGCATTCTGTTTTGTAGCTCGCTACCGCACGAAGCTAGAGACTGGCGCTGCATTAGCAACTATTTGACTTAATCTATTACCATTCTTAGCAACTATTTGCAATTAAATCTTTTTTGTACTGTTAATTTGCAAATTGCAGGCAGAAAGACTTAATAAGACAGAATAACTGACCGTCCATATATTTATGAAATGAAAATAACAGTACGCTAGTAAAGTGACAGCAAAGAGAGTCACTTGCAAAAGTTTCTAACAATGAGAAAATATGTATACCATTTCTCAATGTTGTTTTTGTGACATTACATCTTCCTTAATTTATAACCAGCATTAATCAACTACTTAGGTTACATACTTAAAAAAAAAAAACAAAGATTTGTTAGCGAAATGCGTATTTACAACAGATGGCATTCTTATTGAAAACATTGTTTCCTCTACGGATTGCTTTTAATATCTATTATTAGGATATTGGATCAAGCATGGCTTTACCAACGCAACGATAATATATATTCTAGTTTTAAGGGTCAACAGATTAACTATAAGTTGAAAATAAAGATATTCTATCCGTAATTTGCAAGAGTTTCGTCTTTAAAATATCTCATTAATATATCTACATTGTTTACAAATGTAGATAAAATCATAATTAAGTTGTAACTGGTATTTATCACCAGCGACAAGCAAAATTTAAATAATGATTAATATGAATGTTCGTACATTAATAAAAAAAAAAACGAACGCAGGAATAAAAAAAACGTAAAAAAAATCCAAAGGCGTATCATTTGTGTTGAGAAGATGTGAGAGATGTAGAATCTAAAAACACCACTAATTTATGTGACTAGCATATTTATGTAACAAAACGGAAAGGACATTTTAAGATGCTAATTAATTAAATGAAGGTGGTACCAGACAAAAGTTATGTTATTTATAATCAAGTAAAAAACCTACCTCCAATAAAGTGTCAGTCAACAAGTTGTGTGCGATTTAATACGATTGTGAAGAGCCGCTATAAGGTGTTAGTGAATAGTAGACACAGCAATAGTTAGTGAAGAGAACAAAGCAAAATGTAAGTTAATTTTTACCCATGTCTTCCGCGCAACGATTAGCCCCAAACACTGATAGTATTCCTGCTATTTGTGAACTCCGCAAAAAATAAACTGTACATTTAAAAATAAAAAACAAACCAAGAATGATGATAAAATACTCGTTTATTTGATATCAAACACATTCACGTGTCTCTTAAATAAATAATTCACAGTGAAAACAGAAGAAAATGTTTCCAAATGTTAGAATGACAATACATTCGTTATGCGTACTGTTTAAAAATATATAAGAATGAAAAAATTATTGATACATTAAACATAAATACTTATTTAATCTATGTTTGCTCGTAATAATGTATTGTCTAGAAGGAGAATATTACCATTCTTAGATTACATCACATCAGAATAATATTTATAAGGACGTGTTGCATATGGCAACACATTAATAAGCCTCAAGACTAGCAACACACAGCAATGACATTTCGTATCCAAAGTGCCCGCCAAATTAAACGCCACAGTGCGCGTTAATAAAGCCACCCGTTGGGTTAGTGCATATTCTAAATACTTTAAACCAATGTTAGTTTTAATACTTTTCGAATTAAAGGCTGCCTGTATATTCTTTGTTTCAATAAATTAAAGATTGTTTGAAAAACTACATCGCTTATTATAATATACAAGGCTATCCACATACATTAATATTTTTTTATGTAAAAAATTCACGGTTATGGAATCATATATTTTCTTTGTTAATTCAAGTAAAAATAAATCTTAGTTGAACTATTTTTGGAAATGCAATAACAGGTTTGCATTTGACTACAAATTGATTATCAACGATTTTTTATAAATATTTTTTTACTGATAATGTAATAGGATTTTTGCTTGATCTTAACAATTCTAGATGCGCTTACGATATAAAAAAATTACATAAAAATACATAAAAGTTAAACAAACTTCCTCTCTCGTTTAGCAAAAAATATGAATTTTAAAGCATAAATATATTTTTAATTTAAACACGTGAAGAAAAAATCCACTTAAGTTGTGAATATGGATAGCCCTTTCAATTCTGTACTTCGAAGGTTATATAAAATACGTATTTTGCACGCCCGATACTTTCACATTAAACTCTCTTTGACTGTGCTCAATGTAAGTGCAAAGTTTGCAGAGAGCCGCAGAAATGAGATTAGTCTATAAACATATAAAACTTAGCACAACTTTGAATACGTGTATGAAAATTCATAGCGCCATAAATAGTCTACAAATAAACACCCTTATCTTTTATAGCAGATAAATAAAGCTTTTGATATTGTTATTGTTTAAATAAAGAGGATTTGTTTATCAGTAGTAGTCGGGTCACTTGACAACGGATTAAGATTAGCCTTTTTATCCCTAAATGATCTTTAAGAAAAGAGTATCCCACCAAAAACATTACGTGTAAAGTTTGTCGCCAAGACTCACAAGGGCGTAATGTTTTTGCAGATAAAATTATATGAGATCTCTTGTGGAGCCCAACCCCTAGCATAGCTCCGATTCGTGCTAGAAATAATGGCTTAGCCGTTTCGTGATTGTCGCATACACTATTTCTAACCCGTTGTCCTAGCTGAACGACAACCGCGGCAATAGTCGGTGTAGTCGTTGGATGTATTTGTGGCCTACGTTTCGCCCACAATTTGTCGCGCGTTAATGTTGGTCGCATCATGTCGCAATTACTATTGCAACATGATGCGACTATACTTAGTGCAGCGTGTAGGCTTATGGACTTAAATGTTATGTCATGTTCCACGATAATTAAACGGCTAAGTCATACTTTACTAATTGATACTTGCAATGTTAGATAAGTCTGCCGAAGACATATTATCCTGAAATTTTCAGCTTCCTAGCAGCACCCGGAGCGTAGCTATGACGGTTTAAATAATGCAACGACATACCATGAGAGAATTACTTTTATTCGTGTTGGCGTCAGATTTGAAAAAAAGAAGAAAAGCATTATTTCTCAATGAAATCAATAAATATTATTTGTTTAATTTCTTGTCATTATTTTAATTTTATATTTTTTTCCTCCCCTTTTCCCACTTTATGTGGGGTCGGCACAGTACAACCGTAGTCTATACTGTAATAGGTTTTAGCTATAGTGTTTTTTTACGGCTGGTCGCCTGCCAGACGCCAACCCTCGGGCATATATGAATTATTAGTAGATTATCGAAATAATTTACTAATATTTCTATATTTATATATGCATATAAAATTAATATAATATAAAAGAAATTCGCAGAAACGTAATCCAATCCTTTTGAAGTGTTTTTTTTTATTTTTACTGTAGGTTCAAATGCTTATGACTTAATTAAATAAGTGAGTTGTTCTTCTATATATATATACAGTAAACCAGTAATACGAAAACTAAAAGAATCATTGAATGCAGAATTTAAATTTATTTAATAGGTCAAAAGTTAGTACGTTGATTAAAAATTTATCTTTGAAATTGCTGTAAGACGAGAAAATTATGTAACTATTGTGACCGTCACTTGACGTTGTAAAGAAGCGACGGCGTTGACGCGTCCAGGCTTATTGCAGGCCGCATCATTACGACACTCTTCACAACCAGAATATAATGAAGATGAAACTGTTTACTGTCTTGAAATTTTATTTTCGTTCTAATATTTTATATTTAGCAGTTGCCACTAATATTTCTAGATTAATAATTCGTCTTTCCCTTTCCATAACTTTATTTTTATCTACATCACTTTTTACGCAAAGCTAGGCAACGCGTCTGTTAGTATTGTGGTAGCAATAGATGTCGATGAGATAGATCAGGTGAGAAGCATGTCCTTTTTGCCTCCTCCTACCATAAAAATATATATAAAATTAACCTTCTGAGCAAGTCAACAATAGACACAGTTTTCAGAAAAGTTAATTTGAGTTCAATTCTCTGGTCGCGACGAACAATTGCGAAACAACGGCTGACCCTCGCACAAATACGTAAGTCGATTAAAAGTTGACTGTTATGCCCGAGCAGTGCTTGGGCATAACAGCCAACTTTTACAGTCAACGTACACGTCATGTGTTTCCATGCCTACAAATAAAAAAAAACATTCTAATACTTTTCGTAGTGTGCAAATAACAAACGAGTGAATACTGGACAGCTTACAAACATCTGTCTCTGTTTGTGATAGGTATGCTTATTTTATACATGTAAAAGTTTGTGAAGATGTATGGA
>DWTW01001180.1:0-13309 GCA_018246275.1 Papilio slateri | reverse complement strand
GGCTATGCCAGTGATGGCGGATTGTGATGCAAACAAACTCAAACTCCCTGCTTCTTTTCCATCTGGCATCTTTTGCCTTCTTCAAGTGATAACTTCTTTCATAACATTATTCTTCTTGACTTCTTTTTTATTAAAATATCTTCTTACAATTATGAAAAATAACGAAAATTATTGCACATGCTTACCGGTAATGTCTTGCTTGCCATTGATGCAAATATTTTGCCACCGCTGATTCCAATGTCCCATCCTGGACGAGCCCCCAAATTGTATATTTTATGGGGTGGGCTTGTTGACAGCAATCAATTTTCATCTTTTAATTATCTTTCCTTACAATTTTATATGCGCTGTCCCACAGCTATTTTAATCTCTCATTCACTCTTTCATTCTATATTCCATTTCACCACCAATCCCACATCAACATCTTGCCAGGATTCTCAGTTTCAATATGATTTGTCACACTTAAAACACCTGCAATTTAAATAATTTCATTTTAACTCATAACTATATTATACATATTACAATGCTTAAAAAAATGGTATGAAAAATATCACATTTTATAAATATATCAACAAGGACAGACCTGGCATCTGTTCTACAATACACTTTGGCTGCTTAACTATATTTGTTGGAACCAATGCTTCTACATCTTGCTTCCTTTTACAATATGTATGATCACTAGAATAGACTGTGATGGCTTGTCCTGAAAAAATAAACAAAGATTATGTATGAAATATGCTTCTTAAACTTCAGCTTTTAAGATTAAAGGTATTTTTAATATATATCAAAAAACTGTTAAATAAAACATTTAAACCATACAAGCTTATGCTGACATGTAAGAACACTATCTTGAAAATTATTACAGCCTTTGTTGATAAAGTGATACAGACATTAGAATATTCTGATATATCTGGGCTGTACATTCAGTGATAACTTAGTAATATTTTACATTTATAAAATACAGGATTTTTTTTAATAAATTCATAAATAAAAACAGCTAGTTGTTAGAAAGGGATATCCTATATTGATTTATGGTCTATGGTAAAAGAAAATAAATTGGTATCTTATTACAATTATCTAATAAAGTGTATTTATTTTAACAAAAGTGTAAGATAAGTATGATAACAAATAGGTATACATTATTGTTCTTTAATTTTAAATTTTTTTACTTACTGCTTGGTATTCCACTAGCTATTTCTTCATCGGTGAATAAGGTAGGATAGCTGTCGTATTTTCTCTTATTGCCGTCAAGATATTTATTTTCAAAATGACTTTTACAAATTTTCCTATTCACTAGTTGTTCAGGAGATAACTGGAGAAGTTCTGGACAATGAGGAGCGACATGTGAAAGCCACGTGCTTTGCATATTTGTATTTCGAGGAAACCAAAACATTACTGCATCCCTGGCAAAACAAGAGGATACACAACACACCGTCAAAGGCATTTTCGTCAAAATTAACGGCACAAGCAATCACAACATCCAAAAGTTATTGATCTTGATGAAATGTTAATGAAAAGAAAAATAAAAAAATCTGCTTAAGTCACTGATTCACTATACGACAAAGAACTAGAGGAACTGAAGCTCAACTCATCGTTACTAGTAAATTTGTTAACTTTATTACCAGTAAAAAACAGAGAAGATTTACTTGACAAGTCTTTCGAATCGGCGCCAATTTGTAAAAAAAAACAAGATAGGTAGCTGCTTCTATCAAATTCTTTGAAGTTAGTAGCGCCACCATGTGTTCATTCCGCGTCGCCCTCCAAATAGGAAAACGAAAATAATATCGATACTTTGTGGTATCGAGTACTTTTCCTTTCAATACCGATACTTTGTATTCAATACTTTTACTCAATGAGTACTTTTTGTCAGGTATCGTATCGAACAAATCTTACCTATGTTCAATTCAATTACTAGCTTGGATTTACGGCTCATTTATTATTATAAACTATTTTTTGGCAACGCCATCTAGTTCAATCATGTCGAACCTTCTAAAACAATAGATTATGTTCCGTTACGATTATGTTCCTTTCCCTATTCCCCTTAATTTACTTCACACAACCAACACGAGTTTTGCGCATTGTTTTTCTACTTAATCTACTACTATATCGCGGTTGATTGTGATTGTGTTTGACTATTATTTAATTTATTCAAGTGTAATCTAAAAGTACTGTTGGCGACACAATCTAAGGGCGATCATTCGCGACTCGGTTACCCGAACACCATGGAAGTAATAAGTACTACGTACAACAGGAATGAGCTGTTGGCGCAAAATTGAAGCTGAACGAGAGCTCAATAACTGTACCTCTTATCTCTCTCTGGCGATGGTGACAATATTGAAATATGATTTAAAGACAATAATTATAAACAATGATTTGTTATCTGACGTCTGAGATCATTGCTTCAGATGGATTTTAATCGAAGATGCTAATTATAAACTTGACCTTTGCGGCAGTATACATTTCCTGTTTTTGATTGCTTTTCACACTCGCATCATATAGGTTGGTACTTACCTACTAGTCCTTGTGGGACACGACATGCAGCTGGACTGAAATAAAATTACGATAAGCTATCTATTGTGGTATATTTAATTAATTAGGTAAGAAAAAAATAGAAAAGTTTACATTTAAGTTTAATTCTAAATTAGACCACTGTTAGAACGGGACACAGCGTTCAGTGGTTGCCCTCTCGCTCAGCATCATTTTTATTTTGCGCGCAACAAGACTCTTACGACCTTAGCATAAAATTTTATTTTCTTTATTTTAGCTGCAAGATGCACAGGTAGAGCTCTTTCCTGTAGTACGTAGTACTTTTTACTTCCATGGTCAAACCCCGTTCCACGGCAACTGTCAAGTTAGACTATAGACCCCCCTGCACAGATAAATCTTTACGATAAATCGTTGTCGTGTGTAGCTGTCTTAAGGACCGACCATGGTTTTCCATTACTTTTTATATTTTATATAAAGATCATCCCAAAAAATGTAACACAAAAATGTAAACGATATTTAAATTTTTACTCTATGTATTACTTTGCTCTTTGGCTCACAATGGCTACAGGCACGTCGGGCAGCTGTCAATGACATATTCCTTTGCTTCGTGTAAATTTTGTGATGTACAATTTTCAAATCCGTCTGTTTATCAATGAATATGGTTTACATTAATAGATAATGATTAATTTTATTTTTGGCTATTCTACTGAAGAGAGTAATAGTGTATAAAAGGAAATTGCACACTGTTTTTTGTTATAATGGAGGATCTCAATTTGACAGAAACTGAGATGAGATATTTCAGTGACTTGTTTTTGTGTTGTGACGAGGAGTCTAATGGGAAAATACCGATTCTGAAAGCGACTGAATTGTTTAGGTCATCCAATGTACCGAACGATATTTTACGGCAGGTAAATTAAGTTTGGTTTTAATTTATAATCATTTATGTTAGTTGAATGATTATTCTCACTAATTATTCGTTACAGATCATGGATATCAGCGTAGCTCCAAATAACTGTGCATCTCTAAACCATATGAATAGAAAACAATTTTACTCTGCACTTAAATTAATAGCAGCACATCAGATAAATATGACATTAAAACCTGAACTATTGTCAACACCCCTCGATCTTCCTCTTCCGAGATTTACTTGGGCACTAAATTCTGACGCCAGTGCAGATCTTATACAGTTATCAAATTCGCCTAAAGAACAGTATTTAACTAAAAGAGAAAGAAATTTTGGTGGCAACCTTGGTGCATATGAACCCATTAGATTATCATCAAATTTGTCGGACAGTGATCTACCACAGGCCTTGTCTCAAGATACTGCAGAAGGGTTGAGTACAGATTCAGAAATAGAATCCGAAACTATGTCACAAAGATCAGGTTCATGCGGGGTAAGTTTTTTAAATGCATAACTCATTCCTTCATTTGACTTGACAAATTATCTTGACTTTGACAAATTTTTAATTTTATAATGATGTGTTTAATGACTTGTTAATGAATAATTTATTTATTTTAATTAATTAATTTATTATTTATTGTTAGCAAATTTTGCTAACACTCAAGCAAGTCATGAAGTTAAATTCCATATTAAAATAACCTTGATAACTTGAAACAGTATGTGACATATGTACAACATACGGATGTCATTACTCTCTTATCAGTTGTAATTATCTAGTCATCACAGGCTTACAGCACTGTGTAAAAGAAGATTCAGCAATGAATTGTAACTCAAGGTGTGTTGCCAACATTTTTTTTATACATATTTGCACTACCAATAAAATAACATTTCTTTGTTTAATAATTCACACAAACTTATTGCCATTTCTTTGCCATGTTATGATCAAGAAGTTCATCTTATGATGTTCAAGTGCTAAGCCTATTAAGAATTCAGTATTGTCTGAAATTTCGAAATAGAAAATCCTACACATCATATTGGTGACAATAGAAGATTGCTTGCATTTCTATTTATTATTTCTTAATGTGTGGTGAGAAATAACTAAAAGGTTCATTTATCTTACTTCATATAACTCTTCACCTATCAACTTGCACAAGCCGTCTTCTTCTTCTTTTAATTAATAGTGGACCCCATAATTTTTTTTTCTATGATTTCGCCAACATCAACTTTGAAGATAATAGAATATGTAAGTTAAAAAATTAAATAGTAAATGACAAATTAGGTAGACGGAGTCCAGTATACTTTGACAAATAACCGGTAGCTGATGATGTCAGTTGAAACACATAATAAGGACAACACAATTGTTATTGATCTAAATATGGATTATAATATCAAGTACACAACAAATTAAATTTTAATATTATTAGTAGTTAAAAACGTAAACAGAACCTTCACCAAGGGTGTGTGAACCAGAGTTAGCAAGAATGTCACATATTAATGGGTCTAGGTATTTTGGTAGGGAGTAGATCATATAAATGAACTTTGAGTTTCGGGCTATTGAAAAATATATGTTCTAAGGTGCCCTCGTCCAAACCGCACTCACACAGGGAATTGCACAAGCCTTATATGGTGAATACAGCCTAAATTATTATTTAGATTTCTACATTTTTCACACTGAAGAAGAAAAATCACAGTCATATGCTTTCAATGTTTACCTTTACTGATAAGCCAGTGATAACCTATAATAAAATTGACAATAACAATGTTTTTGAAGCCAGCATATGCTTATTAACGTTAAAAAATTTACACAGGTGTTATGATTACAATCAGATAACACTGTTATTTTTAGATAGAAGATTTATCTTAATAAGCAGTTCAAATGTAACTGTATTATATGGTGGCAAGGCAGTGCCACTGCCAAGTCGAGCATGGCCGTACCATCCTCTCATCAACTTTGTTGTGGATAAAAGAAAAAGTTGGAATTTTTAATGGTCAAGAGACATACTAAAACTGGCCATATTGCCAATATACCCAATTATCACTAGTTCTTAATTTTCATATACTCACCAATCATTAAAATTCTAAGGTATGTCTAGCAGTCTCACAAACTCCAAATTTCTAATTTTAGTTAGTATTTACCTTGTAGTAAATCTTCCTGTCCTTCTCCCACTTTAAGTCGGCACAGTACGACTGTAGTTCATACTGTAATAGGTTTTGGCCATAGTTTCTTTTACGGCCGGCCTGACTGACTGGTCTGATGCCAACCTTCCTTGGGCATATATATGAAATATTGGGAGATTATCGAAATAATTTACTAATATTTCTTTTCACCATGTCCAAACAAGTTTAAAACTTGGTTGGGCAGGTTTCCGATATGCTTTTATTAGCTTTACCTTTATCTATGTGTATATCTTTATGGGATGTCATCACATCCCTGAATGAGTCAGTAAACATAGATTTTATAAATTTTTACGTGTCCGTTTTCTTTGATAATTTACATAAATATTAAGGACCAATGACAATACTATGATTTCATAACTTTGTTTTAACATTGTAACCAGGATCAATAATATTAAAAATAAGTTTGAAAATAGCATCAATATCATGAATGATATTAAACATAAATATATTACAGATGGACTTTAAGTGAAAGACATTACTAGTACATGCATGTATTATTTTTTTATTACAACTTATCATACAGGCAACCTATTTCATCATCATAATTTATTCAACTTTGATAGGATTACATTGTTGCACTACAATGGGTATTTATCATGTCACACTTTTGTATCTATACTAATATTATAAAGAGGAAAGATTTGATTGTTTGTTTGAAATGAATAGGCTCTAAAACTACTGGACCGATTTGAAAAACTCTTGCACCATTAGAATCCTACATATCCCTGATGAACATAGGCGATATAATTTATGAATTTTTGAAATTTTTGTTAATTACCTGTGTGAAGCCGGGGCGGGACGCTAGTATAACATAAATTTCTACTTATTTTTGTTATTAGTAAAACTAAAAATAATTCTAAAATGACTATTTTTATGGTGAAGACTTTGTAGTCATTATCTTTAGAACATACCGCTCATGTCTTTGTTCTTTATGAAAAGATATTGCCACCTTTTGTCTTAGTTAGTAGTTGGGGCCTACTTTTCCACAAACTTCACGACTAACGAGTATTTTGCGAGTGGGCGGGATTTGGATCACTCCAGCAAGCCCAGCTCCCCGAAGAACTTCAGCAACCCTTTAATATTGCTGGCATCGGATGCGGGATAGCTCCCAGAGATCTCAAGCAAAGTTAAAGGTTTTCCTTATGCTTGTTTGCCTTCTGCTATAAAAAACATATCAACCACATTATTAATTAACTACGCAAATAGTGTGATAGTCTACATCTATTATCTTGATCAAATTAAAAGAACTGAGACCTATTTCTTTATGATTTTTAAAAATGTTTTATTGATATTAAATTTGTAATCTCTGTAAACACCCATAACTATATTAACCTTCTAGATTGTTTATATTTTGTTTTGTATATACGAGTAGGCATAATAAATGAAGCCAGATGTAAAAATATTGACTTCAAATAATTTATATGTATTTATTTACCTTTATATTTGGACCCACACTATTATGATTATTTATTTATTCGTTAACAACATACATTGTATTTTAATTTCAATTAAAAAAGAAATGTCATGCTTATTATTATTAAAAATAGTCATTATTCATTCAAATAGTCACTTAGTGTGTAAACATTTTTTTCCAAAAAGAATGCCTAGACTCTGCTTACAAATGATTTTTTTTTTATAAAGAATTATCTATTGACCTTGTCTTCACAAGAATATTTTGAATGTATTTTTCTTCTTTATAACAAGGTTATTACAGTTATTTTGTTCCAGCTCAATGCTACAAACTTTTTGTTATAAAAAGATTCTGTTATAAAAAGATTCTGTTATTTCTTGTTATCTTAGTGTTTACTTTAGTTACCATTGATTATATAATTAAAAGCATGTATTTAATAAAGTAATTGATTATATTTAAACAAAGTGACCTATATAAGAACAACTATGTAGCCTGTTTAATTTGGCATTCGGTTCAGACATGTTGGAAGGATGCATGAAAAGAGAGTGACGAGACAAATTTATATTACAAAAGTGAGTGGCAGGGGGCCCATAAGAACTTATATTGATCAGATTAATGACATTAAAGAAAGGCCGATATAAGGAGTACCCGTAAGTCCGTAACTATCATATGTGTGTATAGATGTATGGATGTAGAAGAAGCGAGAGAAGTATACCAGGATCGCGCCAAACGGAAATCCTTAATCTCTACTTACCCCTTTGGGATACGGGCGTAAGCGCATTTTTATTTATTTCATATATACGCCCAGCTAGACAGGTTATTATGAATGAATATGTATGAATGTTTGCAATGTATAACGCTAGGATTGAACCTTTTGAAATTGAGACCTAATTCTGTCTGCCTAGCCCAATATAGTTAAAAGATGGGAGAGATTACCTTTTAGTTACCACACATAATTGTCATGAATATATCCAATTGTGTGTGAAACTTTATCTAGCTAAATCTATGGAGTCACTAAAGTGAACCAAACCGCAGCATAGTGTCTTTAAATCCTACCGGACAGCTACCGCTGGTAAAATTCAAATTTCTGACAAGCGGCTCCTAATGGCGAATAGGCCAGGCTTAAGTTGAAAATATTGGAATTTTAAGTCGTTGCGTCATTGAACTTGTCTAGGCAGTATTATTAACAACAAATATATCTTATTAGGGACAATACTACTGAGATATTCTATTTAACGTTAACATACGAAACTACATAAGTTCTTTTATGAAAGTGAATCCGGATGTGAAGAATGGATCAGCATACACATATTCCATTCACAACTTCAGATTTGTTACTTTTGGATTCACGTATCTACACGAAAAGTTATTTCGAGTATCGCTCAAATTAAGCAATATCAACTGTGAATATATATGTTGCAGAGGAGAGGTAAGACTGGGTCACCGTGGAGCACGGCCAGCGAGAGCCCCACACCTACCAACAGCGTGGCGGAGCGCGTGCACCCAGTGTGGGAGCACAGCGCCACCGGCCGCGGCGTCTGGCCTACCAACACCGCCGAGGAGCATACGCGGCTGTTAGGTTTGTGTTCCTTTGAAGTCCAATATACAGAGGAACAAAGGCGTAGCAGAGTCACGTAATAGCAGCAGTATGTAGGCCAGCTCGACTCATTCGACGAACGTATCGAAACGCCCGAATATCGGTGGGTCATAGAAGTTTGGAGCCGGGTACGTTGGTGTTAATATAGCAAACTCAAGCTGCATAGTTACACGAATAGACCGGTTCAAACGGGGAAATATCACGACCTCACAAAATACCATCGCGGACATCGAAGGGCTTGTTTTGAATTTTACAATTGAGTGCATTCGGTACTAATCCAAATCTAATAGCATTGGTATTAGTTGATTTAGTCAAATTAATTTAAAAAAATCAACATTCTAAGTTACGTGATATTATTTGAATTTTATACTTTTGATCTCCCACACAAAAAGGGCATCTCGAGAATAAAAAGGAAAACAATAAAATTACACGTCTGCCTCAGCGGTTATCGAAACTGGCTTAACAAGGTGTTGTGAGTCATTTTTTAAAACTCTGACTACAATCAATTTTCTTGCGGTAATAACGTTTTTGACGTTTGTTAATTAAACTGCTAACTAGGATAATGGTCCTAGTTAGCAGTTTAATTAACAAACGTAGCCGAATTTAATGCGAAATTCGTATTCAAAGTGGGGGGTAGATTAATACTTATATTACTTTCATATTACAGTCGCATTTTAATCATGTACATACTGTTACCATTAACAAAAATAAGTATAGGTCGACATCTAGGTGTAATAATAATTACATAATGAAATAACGTGTACACCGGAAGACCATAGAATCCCTAAATATATGACGATTCAAACCAAAGTTTTTTTTTTTAATAAGAACTTTATTAATGTTACCTCATAATTCCCGATGTAAGCGTCTAGGAACGTAGAAAATATTTTTTGTGTCAAAACCGTTTTCCAAATCAAAATTTTACAAGAGATCAAAAGCCTTATATATAATAGTAGTAAAAATGCCAGTGATTATACAGGGGGTTACAAAAATATTGAGTGGATCATTTCTTATAACGGTGTTTTGGAGTACCCTGTTACTTCCTACACAAGGGTTTCTTCCACAGAAAGATGTAGTTTATTAGTGCAAACATGTGGTTAAAATATTAATCAAATCTATTGAAGACTTTTCGAGAATCCGAAAGAGAGCTTCTTGCTCTCTAGCGCTCAAACTAAGGAACTTTGGTTATAGGTAAGTTTGGTTAAATCGTCATATTTTCGGCAAAGGAATCTATGGTCTTTCGTTATACACGTCATTTCAGAACACTTGTATAATTCCTATTTACCTTTTATTGATACTCTCGAGAGTTTAACAGGTTACTGTAATATCTGAAATGTACAACCGCTTAACCATTATTCCAGGTACGGAAGAAGAGTCTTCGGACCGGCACTCGTCGGAAGATGATGGCGACGCGGAGGGCGAGGCGGTGTGGGCTATCAGCGAGGCGCAGGCACGCCACTACGCAGCGCAGTTTGCGCAACTGCGGCCCGAGCGCGGCTTGCTCTCCGGACAGACCGCCAGGTGATACTTTGGGAGTTGTAGTGCTCTAAAATAAAACTAACTCACTGACTGATGACTTTAAAACTCCTAACCACCTTGGGAACGACTAATCGCTCTTTGGTTAAGTCCGTTAAGTCGAATGAATTAAATGATAGTCACCTCACCTCAAAACAGAGCGGTTAAACATTGAGCTTCATGATATGTTATGATCTATAAAATGTTTTTTGTTTCAACAACCCAAATCCTATTGTTGTTACGAACATGTTGAAAACTGAAGTTTCATAATTACATTTTTCTTTTCAGAATGTTCTTCGAAAAATCTCGTTTGTCGGTACCCGATCTTAGAAAAATATGGCAGCTATCAGATATTACCAAAGACGGAATGCTGACTCTCGAAGAGTTCAGCATAGCAATGCATTTGATCGTGCTGAGGCGGAACAATATACCTGTGCCGGACGTGTTGCCCGCCTGCCTCGTGCCTAATGTGGACTCGCATTTCTCCCAGCAGGCGGTCACCACCGACCTCGTGGACCTGGGCTCAGACATGTTCAGTTCTGGGACTTCCGCCGATTTCAACTTCGCGGCGAAACCCGAAGCTAACGACCCCTACGAAAGTAAGCCTGCGAAGAAGCCCGAAGATCGTCCGCCGTCGCTGACCCCACCAAAACCCGAGCCCCAGGTCAACAACAAGGAATGGACCAAGTTCGTCGACGACTCACCGACGTTAAGCGTCTCGAGCCCCGGTCCCAAGCCGGTCAATTTCGATTTTCACAAATCGGCAGTGGAGAGAGACCCTAAAATTTTCCACCCCGTAGCGCTGAGAGTGACCCCCGACGCGAGCGCACTGCCGGCGCACGGGGAGGGCGACATGCGGGCGAGCACGTCGCCCCGGCGGGACGACTTCGCTCACGCGTTTGAGCTCACCAGCCCCAAGCGACTCAGCTCGCAGCCTGATCCGCCGCAGAATGGAAACAATCAGGAAATAAAAGCCATTCAGCGGCCTCAGCCGAAGAAGCCTGTGAAAAGCGTGGGCGTGCTGCCCCCGCCGCCCGCCAGGGAGCCGTCGGTGCACGCCGAAGACGGGCCGCAGTCCCTGCAGTACCCACCTAAGAAGGAACCACCTCCGCCACCCCCGCCGCGCCCCCTACGTAACCACGCCCGCTCCAGCTCCCTGGATCTGAACAGATTTAAAGGCGCCCCCGCACCGCCTCCCCAGCCACCGCCGAGGATGTCGCCGTCCGCGACGTCGCCGCCAAGCCGACGTTTGGTGAACCAGAGGAGCGAGGGCGAGCCCTCGTTCCCGCCCGATGCGTTCTCGCCTCGCGAGTACGAGGAGGAGGGCTTCGGTTACATTCGGGAGGATGCGCCCAAGATGCACGGCGCGTTCGAGGTGTACCGTAAGCCTTCGCGCGAATCGTCGTGCGAGGCGGATCCGGACGTGAAGTCGCTGCAGGAGCAGAACGCTGTGTTGCGGCGCGTGTGCCGCGCGCTCTGCAACGAGCTAGCGGACGCGCAGCGCGAGCGCGAGGCGCTGCGCCTGCGCCTCGACGCCCACACCAACACGCTCTAGTCACACACACACACAGTATATACACAGCATGTAACTGCTACAGAAGATTCATTCCCAGTGGGTGGCTTTAAATAATAATGGCTTTTAAATTCATAACAAAAAACATTCTTAAAATGAATGTAACAACAGTATACATTGTTATCGATAAACATTTCACCGATGGAACGAAAAATAAAACAAAACTATTACAAATATCAATTACTCTTTCCGACATTCTAAAAAAATCAGTCACATTCCATTATAATCAATTAAATAATTCATACATAAGAAATAATCAAAAGTAACATTTGCGCGGTAATGTATGGCAAAAAGTTTTCTTTTTCAATGTAATTATTTATTTACAAACATTCTTATGAAACCTTGTTGTGTGACACAATGTGACCTTAATCACAAAACGTTACAATATACTTTTTTCTATACACAATATAAAATGCAAATAAATAAACAATAACCTCATTTAAATGACCGTTGAAAGCCGCCCACTGGTATTGCCCCTCAGGTCAGTCTCAGCGGCTGTTTGAGTTCCATTCGAATGTCTATGTATCTCGTGCCCATTATCGTTGTATTTTTTCTATCATGTGTTCTCTCATAAGGTGAAAATCATTTTTAATGATTTTTTTCATCTATTTCCCGTATTCGTCGCTGACTGTCGATAAGACTTTTGGAGAGACATAAATCTTTAACGTCTGTTTAGTCACCGAGCCTTGTAAAATTTTATCTACGTATTTGCTGATTCGTAAGTAACATGTTTGTGCAATAATAAAGGTGTGGGTACACTTCTTGTGATTTAAGTTTTTAACGAATACATTAACGTATCTACGTCCCTTTTTTAAAATGATATATCCGAAATTGACAAGGATTTTTTTTTTATATTCTTCAATTATTCAATAAATGAATATACCTTAGGTATTTTATACTATAATCACTCAAAGGTCAGTAATAGTGCAAAGCAGTCATGTTGCAAGAACTTCGCGTCCACATTGTGTGTGCAGGTTTAAAGAGCGTAAGAAGTTCAGAAATATAGTGTGTATCCACCTTTATTTATTTATGAAAATGGTGTTGAGTGGGCCTAAATTTACTATTGGAATGAAACTAATTTTACGAATGTTATCGCGTTTGTTTACTGTTTTTGTTGCCGACGTCTCGAGTACTTTACAGCACTCATGGTCACGGGAAATGAGCTCTCTGACGCCCCAATATCAAAATTGCTGACGAAGCACCCTCTTATTTCTAATTAATATTTTTACTCCGATCCATGCAGAATGAGCTCACAGTATCTTGAGATCTTTGCACTTGTAAGATCGAAACGTCGGAAACAATAATAGTAAACAAACGCGAAGAAATCCGTAAAATTGGTTTTATTTCAATGTGGTAGTGTTCGCGTAAATATAAGAAATCACAAAATTTACCATTCTTAAACATTTAGTTCAAAGATCTTGGAGCAAGTTACTATCCGTCATTTGGGGATTTCTACGAATGGGCCGGCTCGACCGGTGAAATACCACGACCTCACAGAAGACATGCGTGAAGTAGAAGTATTTTGCGTTTCGTCTAACGAGTGCGGTGCCGGAGGCCCAATTTTAGTCCTCTTTCCTATCCCATTCCTTTCTAATAAGAATAGGATGGGAAAGGGAAGAGGATTGGACGGGGAGGGTATGAATAGGAGGA
>DWTW01001179.1:0-13310 GCA_018246275.1 Papilio slateri | reverse complement strand
ATTACAAACAACAAATAAATGACTATGATTATGAATTGACTGTTTTATTATTTTAGCCTAAATACAAGAATTATATCAATACCCTCTCGTACCGAATGTTCGGCATTTAAAACGAATGTCGGCCTAATGCCGAAATTCGGTTCGAATCCCCGAAATTCGGTTAAACCGAATGTGAAACGAATTTCGGCCCATCCCTAATTATTATCAAAACCAAAACTTGGGGTCGTTCTTCATTATTCAGAAAAAAAAACGATTTCATACTATTACACAAGAAGTTTTGGTTTTTATAATAATGTAAATAAGGTCTTTTTCTATCATTATAAAAATTTTAGTGAATGTGCATGAGATTTCTCTGTCATAGAATTTAGTCACAGTTTTGAATAAGCTTTAAATAGAACGGAGTCCTTTCAGTTTTAGCGGCATTTAAAGGATGTACTTTTTTGTCGCTATGGGATATTTGTTGGAAACTTATACTGATCAGAGAGCTAACGTTCTGAAGAAGTATCACTAACATAGCATATTATGTAGATCAATCATATTGGATTGTGTGTGGGTACTGCAGTCAAATATAATTGCTCAATGTAGCATTATCTTCAGATGTTAAAAATCAATGACGGTGGACGTGAAAACAGTAGTCCATTCGCTACTGTTACGTGGGGACGCGTGGGGAAGTAAAATATTCGTATTTAATACTCGAATTCTTCGAAAGTCTTCGTTTCTTAAAATACTGCTTAAATTAATTCTTAAAATACTTTACTACTATTATTAGAAGTCAAGTATACGTTTATCTTAGTTGTTTTTTATGTTCTAGTGTTTTGTTAAGTGCTTAGATTCTCTCTGTGATGTTTTCTGAGATATATGTTGTATTTCGATCTTCATAAATTTATTCGGTAGAGTATTTCAGTGAAACAAAATAAATATTTACGTTTGTTGGTCGTTTCTCGTATTAATAAAAAATCCTTCGTAAATAAATCTAAAAATATATTATCATTATAAGCGTTCAATAAGTGAATTTTGTGGTGCGAGATACTTTGAAGGTGTTTTTTGAGTGATAATGGCCCCTATGATGAAAATGTTTAGTCCCAAATTGAATTTAACCGAATGCAAAGAAAAAATGTGTAATGGCGGAGGGAATATTTATCGTTTACAAGGAATTGAAAGAAAAAGTCGCCAGCCCAAGGTATGGTAATTTTGAAGTTTTTTTTTTTTATTTATTTTCCAGCAACATTCTCAACATTATCTACTATTGGTGAGGTGATTATATTGAGGTTTTATAGCAAATAAGTATCTATTCTGTTTAATGCTAGTTTGAAATGCTTAAATAAAAAAACATATTCGCTTTGAGAAGATTAGTAAGTAATTAGCGACCCGTCCCGGTATCGCACATGGGGGTAGCAGAGCACACACTAGTACGCCATTTTTTTTTCTGTCGTATCGTACCTACCTGCTTATAATGTCACTGTCGTATATACACCAAATTTACCCAATACCTAACTAAACCTTTGTTATGATTCACTCCGTATATGAAACTATACGAATATTGATTAAGTATTTTATATGCGTACTATGAAAATATAGACTTATATTTATTTTTTAAATATCTCCCTGTCGCCTACAATGTTGAGTTATGAGATATTCAAAATATTGTTTTTTTTTTAAATAGGTGAAGACAGTAGGTATGTTGTAACAGATCTCTGAAGATATAATTATCTACACAATTTGTGTACAGTAATAATGATAATTGTGACAAATACATTTGTATAATGCTGTATTTAGATAGAATGTTTTCAGTCACGAACAAGAACATCTTGACGTCATCAAAAGTAGTTAAATAGCATTCTGTAATAAAAGTATTATGTATGTACCGTCATTACACTGTACTTTGTCTAGTGGTATTACAATGAAAAGCCTTCCGTAATCACTGAATATAATCCGAAAGCAGAAACTTTGCCGATGACTACCCTTCCCCCATCCTGATGGGATAGTGTCTACCAAGTTGAAAAGGCTCTCCTGGGGAGGGCCGACAAGTTTATCCCTATTGCGCGATTTAATTGTCTCTCAGTTGAATTTACGAATATTTAAATAGAGTAAGTTAAAATGAAGTTCAATAAAATTATAGGCATTTGGAAAGTAATCCTTTGTGACTTCCTTCAAGAGCGACCGATCTAGGGACAAGAATGTATACCAAGGCTGACTAATAAATAGATAACGTGGAGTACATAATGTACAAGGAAAACAAGCAATATCCATTTTTTTTTTCAAATCTATATTTTGTTGGATTCTGCTTAGAATAACATTTTAAATATTTAAATTTGCGACAAACCATTGCTTTAAGACTAAATGACGTGTAGCTGGTTTTTGCTTGCACATGCATCATAGGATACTTTAAGTACAATCGTTTCACCGTTTAATTTGATTGATTAATTATTTCACTTATTACATTGTTTCAAATATCAAGTAAGGTATTGTCAACTGTTTAGGATCGATTACGTGGAGGGTATTGATAAAATTGTCGGGGCACAGTCGTTGTTGCGGGGCCGAGTCGATGACGTCAGATACACCGTTGTGCCGCGACCGTCGCATTTTTATTGTTAGCTCGGGTTCAATAAACAGAACGCAATCGAAGTATATTAGTATCGAATGATACGATGCTGGGAGCTGAGAACGAACTATAAGAGAAAATCCTATAACGTCCTTCGCGTTCAGAGTACTGTTGGGTCTACCACGCTTCTGCAACGCATCGGGATTAGGTAGCATGTATCTTAACCACCGCACTATGTTGCACATGTCAGTAAATAAATTAAAAAAAACTGTATACTGTATATTACTAACATTAGATATTAACTGTATTTATACAAACAAAACATGTGCGTTGTAATATATGTTAATATATTACAGACCGCCAGGTACCATCCCCACCACCTCGATGGCTGGCATTCCTCAACGGTACGATTTTCACGGATTTTTTTACCACGCACTGCCGCGTTGCGGAACGGTCTGTCCTCGGAGGTATTTCCAAAACCAATACGACTTAGGGTCATTCAAGAAGCGAGCGTACCTGTTCCTTAAAGGCCGGCAAAGATGTCCATGGGCGGCGATGTTTCACTTGTGTTCCCGCTGTTCGTTTGCCCCCTTTTTTCATAAAAAAAATGTTTCGGTGATGCGTTTAGAGTCGTGTGTGGTCGGTTTTTATTTACATAGCATTTTACGTAATTATTTTTAAATACAAACATGTTTTTATGTATACAATAAGATATACCCAAAGGAAGCTGCGTTGAATTTGGTTAATGTATTTTACGGAATTAAGTATTATATAATCGGTACAAATTGTGAGAACTTATAGTTTTATAAGCTTTTTTTTTTAACCTACAGTTCTACGAATATACTATTTTACCGTGAGTTTTACACTGCAGAAAACATTCACCTAAAACATGTTGTCATCTCTGTTTTTTTTTAATAGAGAAGGAGAGAGATAACAATGTGTTTGATGTGATATTTTTTAACAGTACAAACTTAGGGTTAGGTTACATGTTCGTTCGAGTTTTCAAATTTGAATAAATATGTTTGAATGAATCATGAAAAGCGAGTTTGTAACCGGACTATAACTATTTGCACGAACTTAAGTTATCACGATTGTCTGTCTAGTTGTTAAATTTCGCAAATAAGCGAATTGTTTCGAGTCTAGACGGATTAATGTTTGCATCCTCCCGACGTTCTGAATTTACCTGTCAGTTTAATAATTTAACATCTTAGGTACACTTTTAAGGGGTGTTCAACGCCGGGTGTCTCATGCCCTTTCGTTTTCTTTCGTTTTCGTGGGTCGTCGCTTAAAATCAGGAGTTTATTTAAACGCTCCCTTTTAAAAAAACAACTTCTGATTAGCCTTCTAAAAATTATTTTAACACCATGAAAAAATAACTTCTTGATATAAGTATACAACCTTATTCCTTATATTATCGCTTACATTACGTACCAAGTTAGTGGCGTAGACTTGAACGGTGCCAGCAAAAGTAACGCGAATGTGTGCCAAGTTTAGCCGGTGTCCGACCGCTACCAACTACGGCTTCCGTCGTAGTCTTCGCGGTTCAAAATTAACATATTGATCGCTTACGTGTACTCAGTGACGCTGTAACATGTCGATCTAGTTAAAAAAATATGACTAAAATGGTGTTGTATTAGTTGAGGACCTTTATTTCTGAACGTAGATATATTTACCTTGTTTATGGTAAAAAAAATTGGCAATCTTTTGTGTGAAAACGTCAAACTATGAAATAGTTTTATCTATAGCAAGTTATGCTGTTGGTTCTATATATTTAAAAAGTAATAGTGGAGTATTAAATTTTTTTTATATAAAATTTAATAATTGAATTTCGTTACAGAAAAGTGAGTACTTTATGTAAACCTATTTAAGCAAACAAATCGATACCTATCTATTAAAAATGTAAATATTTGCATCTAATTCCTTGGATAAAAATATTTTCACTGTAATCTAATGCAGGTTGTAATGTAGCAATTAGAATTCTACCAACGATGCTGTTAAACCGATCCCAGACTAAGAATCTATTTTTGAAGTTCATTTGAATACGTTCCGAATCGTTTTTAAGCAATGGTTTAGTTAGTTAGTTGTCACTGCAGGGGCTTAGTTTACGTCTAAATGTTGATTTAGGATTTAAATCTATTGTCTGGCCACAGAAATCAACTATATAACTCTCTTTGTACAATTAATAAGCCTTTGTACTTAAGAACTTTGTACTGAGCCAAAACTTATCGTACGAATTACGGTCCTTCACTGGGAATATTCCCCTTTATTGTAGCAGTTCTGAGTCGATTTTGACCATGAGGCATTCGCCTGCAGGCGAGTCTGTTGTTTTTACAATGTCAGACGGAGCAGTCACTTTAAAGGTTGCACACTATAATGCTCGGTTCTCACTCATGTAATGCTCGAATTTGAACTGTTACAATATAGATGAATGTTCCCGGTGAGGGACCGCCCTAAAGGTTCAAACTGACTATACCAATGCCGCAATCAACTGATTATATAAGAGGCGGTATAAACTTCAAGTGAAGAAAACTTGGTAGAATATGGTAAACATCCGTGGCGTCCGTAAATCTAGTACTTGTAAATCGGTAGGCAGAAGTACATCGGTAGGTACGGCTCGAAGTCTCCATATTGGTCGTGGCATTTGGGCGATGTCGAAACAGTTCCACGTAACACATTTGTAATTTTAAATTAACGGGAAACAACGAATAATCACTTGTAGGGTTACCATCATTTCTATTTGGACATTCCCGTAATTGCAAAAAGGTTCGTTATATTTTATTTTAGTTATCTTTGAGTTATTAGATAAACAGAAACTAGTTCTACATAACCGTAAGTTTACACTTCTAAAAACATCACATTAAACATGTTGCTATCTCTCTCGTTCTCTATAAAATAAAACAGAGATGACAACATGATTTCGGCGGTGTAAACTCACGCTAAGAACGTAATCTTGTCGTAGAAACTGATTTACTTATGACTTAATTTTTGACAAATATGTTATATGGTTATTTTTTACATAAACAAAACATGTTACGTTTTTCTGTCTGATGTATATTCAAATTTAGATAAGTATTTATAGCTTCGAATTCCAAAATAGGTAAACGTTTCATTCATGTTCACTTTATGAAACGCTGATCAACGGAAAAATTAGTCATGTTATGTCAAACGTGCGATCAAATGTTATTTGAGTTGCATATTCAACTTTTTTCTTTTAGAAACTGAAATTGTTTTGACATCACTGTTAACTTGACAGTTGTGTTAGTTGAATAAAAAATTGACAAACCTTTCAGAAATCGGGCGTTAGTCTAGTTACACTTTATATCTTTTCAATCGGTTGAACATATAGTTACAATTTGATGTTTCAGTATGTTTGAGAGTGTTAAGGGTCAGTCATGGGCGATTATAGATGTAAACTAAACGAACTAATCGGAAAGAAATCAGTAAGTGCTATTAGTGTAGTGTCGTGTGAATTGCAGGATCGAAAGCTGTGCAAAAAGTCGTAATGCTCGCATAAACGGGGCCAGTTTTGTTGGTCGTAGCCTTTTAGGGGTCCGCGGAGAGAGTCGCCTCTGCTCCATACTAGTACACGACGGTGTACTTAAATATTTAACACAATAACTTTAATACTTACTGCATTGCTTTACTTGTCTTTTTTTTATTTATTTGTCTATTACACAAAATATACAGCTATTATTAACTACCAAGGGAATTGCATCAGTCGTTACTGAGTATTGTAAGAAATGTATTACCACTAATCTAATTGATATACTTTCGCCTTGGACACAGTCACGGTTAATGTGTTTAATTATATTTTATATGGCCCAATTTCAGTCCCTTTCACTTACCCATTCTTTCCTAATAAGGATAGGATGGAAAGCTGAAGAAGACTGGACGGGAAGGGTATGAATAGGAGAAGGAAATATCGTTTTTCCTGTCTATCCTCTCTGTCCATTAAAAGTAGGCAACGCAACTGCGACTTATTTCCTTGTTGCAGATGCCTATGGGCAGCGGTCACCACATAACATCGGGTGACCCGCTTGCCCATTTGCCACTTTTTTCCATAATATATATATATATACCGTCGTTCTATTTCATTTCAATTTGTCTAGTAGCAATAAAATCGGAACGTCTATGTGTATTGTGAGAACGCTTTACGAAATAGTTTATAAGGTCTTAAAATGTCTGTTGGTCAACCTATGTTTCAGTTGTAGACGTTGGATGTTTTATAGGTTTTGTATCTTAAAAGAATATATTTATTTCTTCGCTTTCATATGGTATTAAGAAAAATCTGCACTAAACTCATCGAATTAAATATTATTATCAATTTGATGTATTTTTTGCAACTGAGTCCTATACAAGTGTAAGTATGGTTGTATTTTCGTTTTTTTTTGTGTCTTAAATTTTGTTTGGTTGTGTGTTTTTAAAGTAAATGATTTTTCTTTTATTTTTCACTTATCCATTCCGATATACTCCACTGAGACTTCACGAAGTCGCGATGGTGCATTAAGAAACGAATAAGTTTCACGAACTCGTAGGACGTCTCGAAGTGCACTTAGCTAAGTGAAGATTTATCCACGACTTTCAATATACTTAATATCTTATATTTAAAGTTACGTTTATAGTAATGGCTGGAATATCTGAGTAACCACCATGCAACCATCATTTCAATACCGCGCGGTTTTTGCGTTACTTCTTGCCTGGCACAACCGCGCCGTTTTTTCCAAAACAATATGACTTGGGTCTTTCAAGAGAGCGTACTCCTTCCTTAAAGAAGAAATAAAATTAGATCTATAGTAATAAAAAAAGTAATTTGTTTACTGATATTTTCGGAGTTGTGGGCGAAATGCCAAAAATCAATCAGACAAACGGAATGGCGGTATTACCGTTATTGTGCATAAAATAAATACCAATAGTAACATAAATACTGTGCAGAATATACAACCAAACACTTTTTTTTACTTCACGTGACATTGCAACGCATGCCGGGAATAAAATAGTTTGAATAAAATTCTTACATTTAATTAGTTTAATGTTTATTTTTTAATCACTATATACAGAATATTATGCATCTGAGATCTGTTTTGTTTACAATATTGAGTTATTTTTTTTTCATAAATAATCACATTTTTTAATTAACATTTATTTTAAAAAAATAATGATAAAACAATAAAGTATGTATAAGTAGTATCTAGGTAGAAATAAGCATTATATTATTTGTAGAGAATAAGTTAACATCAAGTTAGAGAGAATAAAGAAGGGCAGATGAATGAAGCATTTATCACGTATTTATGCCTACCTCTTTATCGTTTTAAACTATATTGGTGGCTATAGTACAAAACTGTAGTTGGTGATCTAAACCAATGTGGTTTAAAATAGCAGTTCGCCTAATTGTCTTCAGTTGGTTCAGCTGCCAGTTTTGTTTTTTGTTAATTATCCTGCAGGTTGCGGTACGTGTACACCCGTACACTAACTAGGGCATATTTAGAAATCGTTAATTAACAACATTTTAGAATTTTGATGACTGACGATTGTTTCATTTGAAAATCAATATGTATGATTTTTGAGAACAAAGTTTGGAAGTATAGAACGTGAACAACGTCTACGAGATCGTAAAGGCTAAAATAATTCTTTAATATGTTTTCTTTAAGAGTAGTAATCAAGGTACAACCTCGGTACAAGCTTTGGCTTAGTGAATGGATAACAAGAACGTCGATAACTATTGTTCATAAAATTAACAAAACATTTAAAAAAAGGTAAAACATAATTACAATATTTTGACTATACATTACGTTGCACTGTTTTCGAAAGTGTAATCAATAAAAAATGAGATAGTAAATACTCTCTGGTAATTAATTGAGACCGTAAGGTGTAAAATTTAAGCATCTTCGTTCATGTCACAGCAAAAACTTGAACGCGTCGTACATCAGGCGTACATCAGGCGTTTTATATTCTTTCGAGTATAACATCAGTGTGTACGCAGCATTATAATTTGCTAACGTTATGACTTGCGATATGATTACAAAGTGTATTAATTAAAAACATTTTGTTAGTAAGCTGCCGAGGTCACGCGGAACCTTTTAATAAATTGGATTACATTTTCATGTTATACCGCTCCGTTATTTGTATGCGAAACTTTTATTTATATAAATACATGTTTATTTTCTTCCTGCCCTTTTCCCACTTTATGTGTGGTAGGCACAGTACAACCGTAGTCTATACTATGATAGGTTTTGGGTATAGTGTTTTTATGGCCGGTCGTCTGCCTGACGCCAAACCTCCTCGGGCATATATATGAAATATTAGTAGATTATCGAAATCATTTACTAATATTTCTTTTAACCATGCTCAAAAAGTTTTTTAAAACATGGTTGAACATAGTTCACGGCAATAGTCGAATGGCGGGATTCGAACCCACGACCATGTTGTGCATGTTTCGCGGTCCGTATCCTTAACCATTAGGCTATTGGCGCTTATATAAATACATGTATGTGATGAAATATTTAAAGCAAGAAACAATTTATTAATAAAAAAAGGAAAACAATCAAACGTCACTACCTCACTGTAGACAGGCTGAAAGAAGAAGTATTCCTTAGTCTCGTCTGATGACTGAGGTGCCCGAGGCCTGATTATAGTCCTTTTCCCCTACTTATTCTTTTCTAAGAAGGAAAGGATGGAAATGGGAAGAGGATTTAACGGGAGAGCGGATGGATAGGAAAATTAATTTTGGGTAAACCGCTTGCTCGTTTGCCGTCTTCTATAAAAAAGTGCAACTTTAGAGAGTGGGCAGAGACGATGAATTGCCACTTAACATGGTCCTGGCACACCTACCGCTTCTTCTAAATTCATACATTATTGCTTGTTTGTTACGGGTATGTATTTAATAAGTAGATTTTCAATTATTTGATTTGTTTTGGGGTATCGCTCTGCATTTGCTCGCCTATTCAATTGCCAATAAAGAAAATTATTATCGTAAGTAAATTTTTGGTCTTATTATATTTAATGTAAGCATACAAGCTAGCAGCAACAATAGTTATTAAAAAAAACTAGAACAAACATACTATATGTACCATATTAATGTTTGTATCAACTAGAGATCGAGATCGAGATTTGTAACCCGATCCCCGCGGAATTGATTTTAAACAGAAAGGTCCACTTTTAATAAATAATACTAAATATTTTCATGTAATTTTACAGATGCAAGCCTGAGTTCCTAGGTGTTTAGTTTTTAATTTTTAAAAAATAAATTAAACCAAATTGAGTAATGTACTCGTTTATGATTTGTACCATTGTCTATTGTTAAAAATCCATGCCAGAGTAAAATCTTTTCCTCGTCAGTCGCATGAAATAGCTTTTTAGGTCGCCGTTTTTAGGGCAATAGAAGTGCTTAAGACGTGTCGAAAATCTTTTCGTATAGTGTTTACGGGTTTAGATTTTTTGGGATTAATGTTAGCTTATTTCAATCAACGGATAAGAGAAGGGGAGTTCAGAGTAAATCGTGTAAAATCTAGTAATTTGGGAGATTATTATGAGACCGAAGAAAATATGAGTAGAAAAAACTTCTTAAATATGCGGCATAATACGAAACGCTGTGTTTTAAGTGGTGTATAATTATTTTATATCATAAACGGGTAAACGAGCTGCGGGTCGCGGAATAACAAGTGATCACTGACGCCCATGAACATCTACAACTGCAGATGCGTTGCCGGCCTTTAAGGAAAGAGTACGCTCTCTTCTTGAAGGACCCTAAGTCGCATCGGTTCGAAAATAGCCCCGGGGACAGATACCGCTGCGAGGTTGTGCGAGGCAGGAAATTACGCGAGAACCGCACGGTAGTGCAACAATAAAACTATGCTGGGAAAAGTATTGCGAATGAAAGCGAAGTATAGGCCGTGATCGACTATTATCGTATATAGAATCGTTACATAAATATGTTAATCTTTTGGAGCAGTGAATTCCCTGCGATAATGAATGGATGTTGAACTCTCCGTGAGTTTACACTGCCGAATACATTTACCTAAAACATTTTGTCATCTCTGTTTTTTTATAGAGAAGGAGAGAGATAACAACATGTTTTATGTCATGTTTTTAGCAGTGTAAACTCACGGACTGACAAACACAAAACCTAACGCAAATAGTGAAGTTTAGTACGTGCAAATAACACGCATAGTTCTTGAGTCATCGGTCAAGTTCAAGCGGTTATAGCGTGGGTGTTACGTGGACGCTAGCCTGGTGGCTGTCGGTTTGTTTGGTCAACGGTTTTATATCGCGGTTGTTTAGCGTGCTAATTAGCGTTCGTTAGTTCACATCACTACGACTAGAGCGGTGTGCTTTTTAATTTGTTTTATCTTATTTACGTTGATAGATATATTTTAGCATTTTTGTATATACGACCGTTGTTATTTGTTGGGTATTTACTTTTTTTTATGTACGTAGAAATGATGAGATTTTTATATTTAATCTTTCTCTTTTCGTATTAAATTCAAATTTATTTGTATTTCAAAGTTATTTCAGCAGCTATTGTTTAGAATGGGACGAAATTGTTTTTATAATGCGCTGTTAATGAGATCAATCTCATAAACTATCATATTAATATTTATTTTTTGGTAACTCTCGCCAATATCTTGTGCAATGTGTCAAACTGGTCAATGTATGCATGTATGATTTCTTTTTATATTACCTTTGAAATTTAATAAGCCTTAAGGTCTTTCAAAACAAGATCGTACTTCTATTTTAAAGCGGGCAATGCATCTGTAGCTCACGTCGTTTATAAACTAATATACTTGTATCGCACGCGATAATCAGGTACTTATGCGGTAAAGGAATTGCACGCGAAGTGAGCTCCACACTCGGGGTAGTAAACGAGACCCCGCGGCTTGCGTAAAGCGGTGACAATGAGAGCGCGTTGTTTTACGTAACTACGACAATAACTGCACTTTGTACGCACTCCATGCTATTGTAAACATAACGGACAGTCCTTTTGTTACATATCGGTTTTCCATAATAATATGTCATACAAGTCAGGTGTTTAGGCGATGATAATACAAGCTCCGGTTTGACAGGGTTTAATACATTCACCGGTCAGTAGGGCAAGTACGACAAGCAACGGAATAACCATGTCCGATTATAGCGTAAGGTGCCGGAGAATAAAAATAGCTGACGTCATCTCGCTTATTAACGGCTATAGCAGTTTATTGTTTCTAATGATTAAATATAGTACTTCAATAGTAATTCGGAAAGTAGGTTTTTCGATGAACAAAATTATATCTTGGTTTATTTATTGTTTAAAGAACAATGTCGTGTGTTGTTCAGTAACTAGTAAATTCGAGGAAATAATGAATAAATCGTTCTTTTTTAGCATTTTATGAGAAGATATTGTCTCAATTTTTTTATTAAACTAGTCACCCTAGCACTTTAAATTGTAGTGGACAGGGAAACGTTGAAATGCACGGCTCGGCCATGCAGAAGCGCTCCGGTTTGACCGGATCCTAGCCATCCGCCGCCCCGATCTGGACCTGACAAAGGAATTTCCTTTTCGAATGGATTTGAGCTAAACTTTGTTGGAATAACAGTTTTGGGTTAAAATAAACCGTTAACATGCAATAAAATATAATTTAAAAAATCGTAACCGATATATTGTTTGCTTTCTTCTTCGGTACTTTCTTTTAAAAAAGTCGTGAAGACATGCGATACTGACATTTGTTTGGTACCATCCTATGGCATACACCAGTCTATCAAACTACTTTCCCGGGAATTTATATTCTAATTTGACAGTTGTCGACAAACGGGTTTGACGTATTAATTTCCTATGATCTATGATTAGTGTTCTACTATAATGACGTCACAAGCGCCACCTGTGTCGATAGCCACCGTAACACACAGCCCGCATTGTATAGAAAACCATAAAATATCGAAGGACCCTAGGACCGAAGAAAGCTGTAGGCAACGTAAATCACGAAGTATAAAAATATAAAAGCGACAACGCTGTTGGACATTTTATCAGCGATTGAAGGGGTGTACAAGTATAGAACGATAACTGGATATCCCCGCCCCTTATCGTCTAACTTTGAGGTCAGGTAGGAGGCAGGTCCAAAATTTGGACACTAGCAACGCAATGCATGTATGTACATATTTGTATTACTTAGGTTTAGGTATTCGTGACAGATCTCTACGTTTCAATTCCCATCTCAAGTATTTGTGGAGTGGCAATTGTCCGTACGTCGCAGATCGATAGGCGAACTCGTGAGAGAATTGGTATAACTTTGTTAATATTTAACGTGATGGAGGTACGTTTATCGCCAGGCCTGCGATGTGTTCAATTATTTACAAAAAGGGCTAATTTATTGCATTTCCCTTTTTAAGGAGCAGACCCTAGCTCAATGGCGAAGTACTACATTCCTACTAAGTTTCAGGTTTTGGACTCACATTGATAAAACGATCACCTTGTGAAGAGTGCGTTGTAGTCCTTACAATAAACTATTGCTTTAGACGTAACAAAAACTTTACCTTATCTGAGTCTATGTATTCAATTATAATTCATCTGATATTACAAATGAAACATCTTTCACGATGGTGAAAAAGACAGTTCTGACTTAAGGGTATTGTAGTTTAAATTATCTAACCCCCACCCTCCCCTCCCACAACGCACTCTTCTTTTTTTTATTATAATTTCCACTTTCATATATTGCCCGCATATTTCGTATTCATCTTTTTATTTTTTTATTATAGATGTTCTAACACTGCCCGCATATAACGCAATCTTCTTTTTATT
>DWTW01001178.1:0-13315 GCA_018246275.1 Papilio slateri | reverse complement strand
AAAAAATGACATTAATTTTTAAAATTTTTTTATATCTGTTCTGCTATTCGGAGCCGCTAAACAACCAAACCTCAAAAAAATCCGCGCAGCCATTCTTGTTTTATAAATATTGTCCTAACACGACTTTGTTTCATATATATATATATATAGATATCTCAACAGATGTTGCTAAGGAAACATGAATATTAAATCTACAAATTCTTAGCGAAAATTTAATAAATATACAGTGAGTATAACGTCTACTTTAGAACGTACGCTTTTTTGTAAGTATTTATATTAATTTGTATTCTTATTTTACACAGACATTCCTTAAATAGCGATTGACTAGTAAAACTAACGCTATAGAATAGCAAACCAATTTAAGTTTTTAAACATCATGGTTTATTACATCAGAAAAAACAACATCATGTATAATCTTTCATTCAAAGCATAAATGAAATATATTAGGCCTTATAGTACTTATAGACACTTAAAAATGTACACGTAAAGGTTTTAATACGCGTGTAGACTATGCTTCTATAAATTCAAAGTGTCTAAAACCGTCATCAAAAACCAAAGAGCAAATTTGTTCAGTGAATTTAGTTCCGACACATGCGGGTGGGTGCTCAAAAGAAAAATATTTAATTATTTCTCCAACCTAAAAGGCATGAAACGAAAATTAAAATTTTCGAACAGCCTATAGCAACATGTTTTCCATTGGTAATCTCAATATTTTTTTGAAATAACTTTGGATCTTGGTTTTTTTCACATTTTACAAAAGTTGTTAACAAGATTTAAAATAAATGATTTGATATAGTTAATAGAAGTATACAGATAATTTTTTTTGTCCTACAGTCCACAGTCCACAATGTCCTACGTAGTAATATCATAGATACAACCTAGATTTATTAATAGCATTACTGCATTTAATATAATCTGTACATACAGATCAAAATAATGGTTATATGGTCCTATTTATGTATTTAAATCTTTATTGAAAACAAACGTAGATGGTTAATGCTTTGTTTTAAGAAATTGTAGCTTTACAATTGTTTTCAAGAATCAATTCATTAATTCAAATAAGTGATCATTTCAAAAAAAAATACTTGTATGTTTCTATTAATGTTTTAAAATCTTTATTAGAAACATACATGAACATTGTAGCGTCCGTTAGTTCTGTTAGTTACCATTTTATTTTTATTTGATCAATAAAAGCAATTGCTCTGAACAAAACAGCTTCGTTTTATCTAATATCAAAAGTTGCTACGACATACATTATTTAGTTTAAGCCAAATTTAAGTTGACACGTGTTTCAATCTACATCTACGGCCAATCGCATTATACCTATGTAAGTCGTAATTATCCCAGATTCAAATGTATTTACATTGTCTTAATAGCAAAATAGTAAAGCTTTATAATGTTAAAAGCTAAGACATGACGAGATTCTCTCGAACATTTTAACTCTATTAAATTTACACGTGATTATGAAATAAGTATAGTTTTACCTACGTGATCTTGATACTTTAATGGAATTCATTAATTATACATCATTGAGGGAGCTATATAAACAATAGAATGTATCAAGAATATTCTCTAGAGCGACGCTACATTAGTACTGGGTAGAAATATGAGAGATAATAATAATATTTCAGGTGAAAGTACTAAATGTGGTTTTAAAGAGAACATTGTGACTAGAATTGAGAAAGATATTAGTGGTTAGTGACGTGGTTATTTTAGAAATTTACACCAGTAGCGAGTGAAATTCAAATTTTACTCCTAGATACTATACTTCTATTATAGCAGTGAGTGCTTTGTCCCATTGGAAGCTTATAAGAGATAATTATCATATATCTATGTTTTTGTTTGAAAAACTGTTTTTGATCACCTATATCACGCGGACCATACTGTGATCATCAATACTGTGAAGGAATTGTGAAGGATAGCAACCCTGCCCTTTAGAATATTTTTCCACAATTCGGCGTATCGTTATTATAATATCCCATCATTATTTATTAGGTTTTTTGGTCTTCAAATTTCATTTTCATTTATGACTACTTTTTATACGATTTCCGAATGATAGAAATTTGAAAACACACATCAGCAGTTGTATTATGCATATATATTCTTTTAAATTTTAATCTCGAAATATTGATAATTCACGACAATAGAATGAATCAGATAAATTTAACATCTGGCTTTGCGTCTATAATGAGAATTGTGTCGCCGAGTTTTTTATTAATTTTGAGACTAGAATGAAAGAAATAAATTTTCAATCTTTTATATTAAAGATCGTAAAATACAGGGACCTTATATTGTAATCTATTGATTTTAATATAAGCTTCGGCTCTAAGACTTACAACTTCAACACTATTAAAAAGTTTTTTCATTATATATACCTATATCTCTCTTTGCATTATATAAATAATAGCTAGAAAACTATGTACAATTATGATATTGATGATGTATTTGTTTTTTCTTTTATAATTAACTGTGATCAAGTTAAAAAATTGAGTTTTTTTAATTACAACATTTACAATAAGCAACTTTTCTTGTTGTAATTTCTACCATTTTATTAATTTCTGTACGGTATTGATAACAATGTTAATTTAAATGTTAAGTGCTAGTTAAAACTTGTATCATCTTATCCTATACAAGCAGAGATCTTAGTTAAATATTTAACTTATAAATTATCTATAGTGTGAGCAAAATATTCTTAAGCAATATACGTGCTTCTACTATTTTCTTACTTTTACTCACGTTGATTTCTACAGTATGTTGAAATTTTAAGTACAAGTGGGTATTTGTATTTAAGGCATTATTTGAAACAGGATTTAAAATGCAGCTATGTACAAATGACGATAATATCTCTTACTAAGTAATTTAATAACTTAATTAAATTTAAACAGCTTGTGTAGAAATTATGTGGGTTCTTCACTGTCGACGTCAACTGACTTCCCTTGTCCGATACCGAAATCAATTAGAGCATCCTGTATATGTTGTACCTGTTGAATAAGTTAATCATTACACCGAAATGTGCCTAGGAGTTCAATCAATTTTGAATGCAATTCTAATAAATGCGTGCCGTGCGTAATTAATAAGGTGTTTAATTTTTATGTAATAATGGAAAATGCGACTTAAATAATAGGACATTAAAAACTTTACCTGAGAAGCGCTGGGGTCAGTCCCCGAATGCGTGTATCTATGCAGAAAATAACATGTTCCCGGTATGTCCTTGGGGAACGAGTTGGGAAGGCAGGAGCGGTCTCGTGGCTCCATTTCGAAACCGGCGAAATTTATGAGCCACCTGCGAGATAAATTCTTTGATATACTTTTCAACTTTCATCCCTGTACAATAATGGATCAAATTTGTCATCAAACGAAACTACATAATTAGGTTAGTAATTTTTTAAAATATTAAGAGCATATTGTATTTATAAAAATTACTCAACGAGCCATAAGTTTCATGAATGGCAGCCCCGAACAGGACGACACGGCGTGGGTAGGCCTCCCACAAGATGGACCGACGATCTAGTCAAAGTTACGAGAGATCGCTGGATGAGGACGGCAAGCGACCTATGTTTGTAGTGATCTTTGAAGAAGGCCTTTGATCAACAGTAGACGTGCAGTGGATGATAATGATAATTTATATAAAGTTTGAATATATACGCCAGAATAGTTATCAAAAATTTATGGCCAATCCAAGTTAAGCGCTTTTGATTCTGCAGAGACCGGATCATATGCAATATAGCGCAAGTTTAACCGAAGTTATTTAACTTTGACTTGACTATCAAAACGTTTAGAACCTCCAACCATTTTGTTGTAATTGCAATTAATATAACGGTTAGATCACTTAAGTTATTTATTCCTCAGTCCACTCTAATATCAGGTCGGCACAGTATGATGGTACTCCATACTGTATACATGTTTTGGCTACAGTTTTTATGACCCCTTCCCGCCCGCCTTCCTAACGCTAACCCTACAACTCTGTCATTTGTATGAGTTAATTTTGTTTTTTGTTCTTTTTTTCATAATTTTCTTGACTTCTTGATTTCTTAGTTTGTGATATTTGCTAAACTTTGGACTCTCCCGAAAATAGTTGTAACAGTTTGATCCGTAATCAAACTATTAATTAGCGATCACAGTCAGTGTATGGTGGAGACAGGAGTTATGGTGAAATTTTATTCTAGTTAGTGTACGTATTAAAATTGCCTATTATATTAATAATTTAACTTACTTGTATGTGGTAGGACTAACGTTTATCTTGAGTGGTTCTGAGCCGGATTCGAACTTGTTAGCTAGAGTCACATTATGTCCGAAGAGGCAATATTTTAGCATGGTTTTTCCAACCACCCCTGCGAGCACCGTTCCAGTATGGAGGCCAATACGCATCTGTGTAACACAATTAATTTGTAAACTTTCATGTCGTATAATAAATAATATTCTCTTTCAAGTAAAGGAACATAACATTAAGTTACGTTAGAATAGATTATTAAAATGATGATAATGTAATATTTTGAAATTAAACTAATTTTACGGATTTTATCGCGCTTATTTAAATATTAACATCAATGTGTAGTTTCCTATTTTTGTACCTTTATAGGATCTCCTTCGTGTGTAAGATGTTGCGCACAAGTTTCTACCATTCGTAATGCCATCCAAGCAATCTGTGGCGCGTGCGTTTCTATCTTTCGATGCAGTCCACTGGCTACGCAATATGCGTCGCCGATTGTTTCCACCTAAATCATTAAAGACAGTTAAGTGCGGTAAAAAGACGCTAGGTGAAATGACTTTCAATAGTGGTTTAAGTTAGAGCATCAGTGTTAAAAAATATATCGAATAGACGCAAGGCTCAATAGGTCTTTTAAGAATTCTTTATGTAAACCATTTCAGTTAAGTCCCCAATCGCAACGAAAATGAACTTCGCTCAATATGTCGTGTATTTAGTAGTTTAAAATTGCAGGAGGAGATTTAAAATCACCTTGTACACGTCTAGTTCCTCGCAAAACACATCAAACACGCTGTACAAGTCTTCGAGCATGGCTATGACCATCATAGGCGTGGCAGTCGCACAAATCGACGTGAAGCCAACGATATCACTGAACAACATCGTTACGTCATCGTGACTCTTCGCCTCAATTTTTTCTCCTGAAACGTTAATGTTGCTTAAAACGTAGTACATATATTTGAAAGTTCTTATTTACATATTTTGTCATAGCCAAGTGTCATATAGTCATATGAAAGCATATGTTTTCTTTTGAGTTTAGCTCAAAAGAAAACATATGCTTGGCAATAAAATGAATATACGTAGAATATGGTCTATGATTGAATAGCCCGACTGATAGGTATACATGTCCTTTAATTATGGTATATAATATAAAATATGTATGTTCTCTTGCTTATATTATGTTATAAAATAACTTACCCAACCATAATCTTTTAGCGATATGAGGTGGGAATATTAAATGCAACAAGCTGACATTCTTTTCTCGTTCCTTATCCACCGCTTTACTGGCTTCCTCGATTGAATTCTTCAATTTGTCCATTCTTCTTCTCAATCCATCCTAGAATAAGAAACTACTATAACTTTCGTCCTTAAATATAATATATCCGTTGTGCTAGTTAAATTGTAATTTAAAAGTAAACTAAACATGGTAACCCATGTTTTTAGTTTACTTTTATTTAACCTCAATCGTTTGAGAGGGCGTTTTATAGAGTTGAGGTTTTAAATTAATTATAGCTTTAATTGAAAGCTATGTTCGTTATATTACACAATGAACTATTTAAGTATTATTTGACCCTCTTAGTGCGTACCCATTATTAATTTGTAATGTATAAGTTTTAAGTGTTTACTCGCTAATAAATCAGTAGTACCCATTTATTTCTGATTTTGACAAATAGAATTAAAGAATATCCTACCTCTTCTAAGAATTTATGTTTCCTTATTTAAAGTGTAAATAGATCTTACTTGAGCTCTTGCTTGTTCTCCAACTAAAATAACATCTCTGGTAGCGTCGTGTAATGGAATGTCAGATATAAAGAGTCCCCTCCCGGTCAACCCCTCAAGGCCATCGAGAAACGGTGAACCGACGAACAGTAGTGAATCTGACTCTGAACAAAACACCATCTGTCCTTTAATCTCTAGACCCTGCGAAGATTAGAATTTTTTAAAACAACACGATACAACTACTACTTCCTAAACTGTTATAAGTTTATTATTATTTTAGTAAAATTGAAGAATTGCATATACGACATAGGGTCCTTTAAGTGTACTCTTTCCATAAAGACCAGGAAGGCACCTGAAACTCCTCTAGTGCTGTGGAAGTTCATGGGCGGATAGTGTCACTAAATATCAGGCGTCCCGGTACTCGTAAAAAAATGAAATGTGACTTTATACTATTGTTATAGCGACAGATACCCTTTTAAATACGTGGACCCCTTAGGAATTATATTTCAAATCCTTAAAAATCCCGAATACACATAAGAACATAGTCATTTTTATTCTATTTGATGCAGCGAACTATGTAATGTAATGATTAACTCAATACTCAAATCAAAGAACGGTGACAAGGTCTATATAGTATATATCATATGTACTTCATCATAAAAAAGACCAAAGCAATGACTAAGTAAACAAAAGCTTTTACAATTTGGAAAGTTTCCAAAATTTAAAAAGCTCGCAGACGAAGTGATTCAACGAAAAGGGAGAATTGGAAGCTTTCCTCGAATACAACGTCCAGCAATATATTCTACAGACTCCTTCCAAGTAAACGTTATTTTTATGTTAGGGTTGAACGAGTACGCGTCTCACTATGTGTTATTGTTTACAACTGTATATAAGTCACAAAGCAACGGTTTCTGACGTTGGCTTTTGAACATATTGTCAAAGGCAAAGCGATTTTATTCCTCAGCAGAGTGGACCAAATTGCCATCGTACCATTATGACGTGGGCACCTTCAAGAGAAGAGTGAATCATCCTACTCACTCTTTTATTGAACATCGATTATATATATAGAAGAAGAATCGATTTATCGCATTATATCATTTCAGCGTAAGAAAAACTCTTCGATTTTATCGCGATTTAAAATCACGTGGGAATTTAGTCATTTTCGTTTAATAATTTAAGAAAAGGATGCTAGGATTTTGTTTCAAACTTCCGTAAAATGCAAAAATGTAGAGGCATTTTATGAAGAATGTTAAAACAGATTTTGTATATTTCCTTAGTAATAAACTACTGCACTACTTACTCTATAATTACTAGTCTATCGAACGCTCTAAATCTCATTCAATCTAGTATCGGTTGTCGCCAAATACTGTTCCGTAATCAAACACAGTTAAGGGATCAACAAAGAGGGGCGTTAATTTACGTTACCTTACAAATCTAAGTAACGAATTCAATCAGTGCTTTTATATTGAACTCTACTAAATAAAAGCTAATTTCAATAAGAACGAATCAAGAACTTTTATCAGTAACTTTCCCTTTTTATTATTGATTAATTATTTATTTAAGGAGGTACATAAATATATCAGAACTAGCCTACTTACCATTCAAGAGACCCTAGGGACACTGGGTTTCTACCACCAAGTTGTAAACTTACAACCTGGTATACCCATATAACCAGGTACTACATGGTTTTAATGGAATATATAATGATAATAAGATAGTTCACTTTCAATGGTGTAGATTCGGTAGATACTTGTTCATCGAGTCACTTAATAATATATAAAAAAAAAAACAGATACCTAATGCTAGCTAGACACTATTTTCCAATTCGCTAATTTAAAAGTGCGTACTGTTCGTAAAAATCGTAGAAAGTAAATGTAATGCGTCTAGATAGAATTATATTAAAATCAATAGTTTTCATTCTAACGTAAAAATAAATAACATAATTTGTAACTATCCCTACTATGTGAGTTGTTAACAGTGTCTATTTTAGATGGTGTAATGTTGTTGGGTAAACTCTGCATACGGCCGTCGTACAAAGGTCTGGATCACTTGAAATAGAAGTGAACTCAACCCACCCGTCACTACTAACAAAGGAAAGGATAAAAGCGATACGAAAACATTATGTGTGATACAAAAAGAAACCCTTAACAAAGGTCGGATCGTCGATCTTCAAAAATTATACTACATAATGTACAGAGGAGTAAAAACATACTTCTTTTTACAAAAAAAATCTGAATTCTAATAATGAAATAAAACAAAATCTTATACATTGTATATTTATTGATAAACGAAATAAAAACAGCCATGAATTATATTTTCTTTTGAGGTTATTCAGTAGCGGCCGTAATAGAAAAAAACTACAGCCATTTAGTTATAGCAAATATGTTAGTGTCGTTCATATATTACATCCATTCTCTAATTACTTTATAACCTTTAAAGGTAAGTTATATTATAAATAAATAATTGGAGAGATGAAGAAATAGACAGTCATTAAATAACGCAGACAGAATTAAAAACTGTAAACTATGAAATAACAGTAGCTTTTTTGAACGTTTAGATTAATTTATCAAACTCTTAAGGTGTTCTCAGTCCATAAGCAATAGCTAAACAAAAACAAAAAGCCACAATCTAATTCAAAATCGAATCCCAATCATCAGATTGCAAGTCCAATGCTTGACCAGTGACTAACTGTTGATAAATAGCATTGGCTCGTTAAATGTTCATTCACTCTTCTCATGAAAGAATTCTTATGGAAATCGGATGCAGAGTCGGAAGAAACTTTTTCCAGTACTTTGCTTATGCGCATTTAAAAAGACGTAGCGATGACGCGAATGCGGTGATAGCACGGTTCACCCGTCCTGCCGGCAGCCTTCCCGATATAGCTTATCATTTGTGCATCTTATTGCGAATGAAAACTGTTTTTTCGTACATTATTGCCTGCGGCTGACCGGATTTTGTCATGTATATCCATTTTATGACTCACTGACATCAATTCTACCATTTTTAAATTTTTTGTCAGTCTGACTGTTATTATGTCACATTATAACTATACTATTATGTAAGAATGGCTTGACGGATCTAATGAAAAATAGTGAGATATATCAAGACCAAGTGACTACGCAAATCATACGCTATATGAAATATCGGGAAGCCTACTGATGACCTCAACAAAGTGTTTTTGACGGATAGGAAAAATCATAAAAGCATAATATCCAATATCGGTTGCCATGATAATGTTATAATAAGTTTTGACGATAACAACTTTTTGATACATGCTACCTATAAATCGATAAAAAATTCCAGCGAGAAAAATAAGAAACAAACGCGTGCGAAGCCGTGGGCAACATCTAGTATACCATAAACTTTAAAAAGAAACGTCAGCGATAAGCAAAGTTCCTTTAAGTAGAAGAAATAAATGGGGCTCATTTGGATAGTAGCATTCCCAACGGAATTGTGCAATCTCAACTTTCTACCAACAACAGTTACATAAAAATTTTATGTATTCTGCACACAATATCTCTCTTTCTTTACAATTTCGTCTTTTACCTTCCATAAGAAATAGACATTAAAATAAAACAATATAAAATCAAGATAATGTTACAATATGTAGTATAATTTACTACTTTTATATGGACTAAGACCCTTGAAAACGACGGGAAATGGTTGAATGCGGTCCACTGCTTAACTGGTAAGGCCTATCTCAAACAGTGAACAGATACAGTTTGATGACAATAATTAACTTATATTAAAACACAAATATACCGTTTTTTTAACAACTTCAAAAAAACAATTGCTAAAATTACGAATTTACTGACTTCAAAAACTCTATTATAATATTAGTAAGCGAAATAAAAGTAAAATACTGTACATAATGTGACTAAAGTAAATTACTTACTACTGTAAGTGTGTGTGGCTCGCTTTATATCCCTGACCTCAGTCTTATCGACCTTCCACAAAATTTGAACAGGGACGAAGAATTTTTTTACAATATATTTCCGCACGTGGGACTCATAACACAGGCAACAGGGATTTGCATTTTTACATACCTTTTTAATATATTATGCCATGCGATATACCACAACACATGGTAGAGCCATGCAGCGATGGCAGCAGTTGATAAGTATATGAATGATCATGATTAAATGAATGAACGAACGAATGAATGAATAGTTATGAATGGCCAGTTCGACTAGAGAAGTACCATGACCTTACAGAAAACTGGTATGAAGTGGAATTTCCGCGTCTGGCTCGATTATTGATGTCCCCAAAAGCCCCGTCCCCTTTCGTTTTCCTTCTATTTTCAGTTTCTTTATCTATCTCCTATCTACATAAAGGTTGGTAACTCATTTACAAAACGATTCGATGATCGATTGCTCGTGTGCTGCATAAAATAAATATTTACGGGGATTTTATTAAACGACAGTACCTGGACGACCAAACGTCGCTCTGTCTTCTTGTCTTCTAGCGCTATCTTACAGAAATTTAAGTCACCAGTAGGTTACAAATAGATATCTATTTAGACTAATTTAAATATAAATATATAATGTTATCATCTTTTTATGTAGTCTTATATAAGCTGAGAAAATTTTCTAATAAACACATTAGGCATAATTACCTCTGCTAGTGAAGTGGATCCGGGAATTTTTAAACAAAACATGAATGGAGTGTTGACTCTCTTTAAAATTTCACGAAAATCCAGTGACACGCCGCGGGGACGCAGCAATCTGAAATATGTTCCGAGCGCCGAGCCATGTGTCGCCAGATACGTGCCAAACAATCTCATGAAACCTCCTCCTGTCAGGAAACAATGATACATATAAAGTCCTCTAAAGTCCAAACTATAACTCAGAGAAAGATTCAATCAATGTCTTGCATTTTATTAAAATTGTCTAACAGTTTCAGAGCATTTTTATTCAGCACAGCAGTGGATCACCTGACATTAAGTGATCGACGTCGCTCAACACGATACCAGAGGAAGTGTGTATACATTGCCTACGCTAAGACATGAGTACTTGAAGAACCCTCAAGCCGTATCGATGTGGAAATACCGCTGGAAACAGATCATTCCATAAGTCGGTTACATTGAAACCATATTATTTTGAAACACCAACCATCAAGATCCATACTGGATGTAGTTTGCAGTTCTTTCGTACTGAGTTTACCCATTACAGACAGACAAATCTTTCCTTTTGATAATGCGATCTTACTAATATTATTAATGCGAAAGTTTGGATGGATGGATGTTTGATACTCAATCACACTAGAACGATTCAAGGTGAAATTTTGCACAGAGATAGATTATGTTCTGGAATTTGCACATAGGCTAATTTTTGTGCCGCCCGGAATTGCAGCGCACAAAAACCTTTTTGTAGACAACCTTTTAATCAATAAAAGTGTAGAATTAGTCCCATTTATTACTAAATAAACATACTATATCATTAACATTGTACACTAATGTCGTGATTTTGTGTGTATCAGACCATTGAAACAATTTGGAAAAAGGGCACAAAGATGTTCCTTACAAGACTTCTTACCCTCATTACGGAGAATGGCAATGTCATTTAGACTCTGTAACATAAACCAAAATGAAGCTTTCGTGGGAAATGCTACAAATATTTCCTATGAACCACTTGTTTAATAGCACAGATAGTTCTCTTTATATTTATATAAAGAAGTATCTAGACTAATATTATAAAGAAGAAACATTTGTTTCTTTGCAATAAGTAATCTCTAAAAATACTAAACCGACTTTAAAAAATGGTTTATAATTATAAAGACATGTTATTCAGGTGTAACTTATAATGTTATTTACGTTAAATTATAAAATTCACTCGATTGACATCAGGTTAATAGCTAGTGTGAAAGCATTGAACACTTTATTAACACGGAGTCCATTTTAAATAATTGTAACGAAAGATAAAAAAAGGTTTACTGAAATGTTCAGATTTCTGCGTTTTAAGTACATACTTAAATGTTTTACGTTTTCATATTTTTTTTCTAATCCGACTTCTATTTAAAGGCCATCAAAATATACGATAATCTCTTATTTTGTAGCATTTTATAAGCTACTGAAAAGAGAAGTAACCGTTAAACTCAAACGCAATGCGGTACGAAATTTTATTATTGAAAATATTTATTAACTCACCCTCTATAACTGAACACGCATGACTGAATTTTCTTTACTAAAATTATTTTCCAAGAACTTGTTTGTATTTCGTAATTCGTATGACACTTATAAATGAGGAACGTATAATTTTCATATGAATATTGCTTTTGTTAGCGTGTTGTTGCTACATTGTAATGAAAAACAAAGTAATAAATTGTTGCACGGTCAAGGTCGTAAGTTCTTTCGTGCAGTAGAAAATATGGCGTCTTTATGTTTAACATAGCGAGCTATCTTGCTTGTTATTTACAGTCTATTCTTTTTTTGCTTTAGCGAAATACTTTATGAGGTCAAAATAGTGTTTCCCTAATATACGGGTGTCCGGAAATGACGTGTACAGCCGTATTTTGGAGCACCTATTAATTTATGAATAAGATCGTTCCACAAACATAAGTTTCTTCTACAAAACTTTGTAGTTTACTGATATAAACTCGTAGTTGAAAAATGAATACAATCTATTAAAAACTTTTCGAGCTATTTGAAAAATGTAATAAATTTCAATATCTTTAAAGTCCTTAACATTAGATATGGGTAAGTTGGGTTAAATCGTCATAATTTCGGCCAAGGAATCTGTGTCCCTTTGTTATATACGTCATGTACGGACAACCTGTACATTTTAAACATATAACTTAAGAGTTTTAGATCGCATACTCTCCTTGACACATGCTATTCTTCCGTCCCTATAACTTGCCCATACCGTGTTAACCTTTTGCTCCTTAATTTCTGTATAGCTGCTGCTACTTTCAAGCTTCCCCTAATATACTCGTTTCGTACCTTATGCAAATATGTTGAACGTATGTGCATTATCCATACATTCATCTCGACATAAGTATTTCTGCCGCATGCACTCTTTTTTCATCCGTCCCTTTTACACAATACCCCGATGTAATATGACAACCTAACCTAACCTAACCTAACTGTGATAAATAATTCACGAACACGTATGAACATTCCCCAGTGACGTTAACTTTGTCAGATGAACTGTTTTTATTAAACTAGACGAAATACGGTCTGGGCAGGCTACTCTGAGAATTTTAATTTACTATTTAATGAACATAACTAATGTATCCATCATTATCATTATCAGTGAAAAGAACGTCCAGGGCTGGATGTAGACTTCTCCCAAGGATCGTTAGAAATAACGATTTAGTGAACTACCGCTCCCTTGATATTGTTGTGAACTATAGCTATACATTTACATATACGTTATATATATATATATATATATA
>DWTW01001177.1:0-13315 GCA_018246275.1 Papilio slateri | reverse complement strand
TGAGGTAACAAACACAAAAAAAAAACATACAGACGAATTGATAACCTCCTCCTTTTTGAAGTCGGTTAAAAAATAAAATGACTTAACAGCTAATACTTACGAAGGACTAATAACCAACGAATCATATTTTATTTTTATTAAATATCTCTCCCATCTGGTATTAGATGTAAAGATGCTGTACTCCCACGGAAACGGGCCTACCCCTTTAATGCAATCTCGCAAATTGGACTCTCACCGACTAAAACCTCACAATATTCTTTCCGCGCATGTTGGCGTGGGGGGGCTACGCGTATGTTTTGACACACATCTGCGGCCCCGCCTGTATCAGCCGCCGAGGCAGCTGCATCCCTAAGGAGGCCAAGTCTTCCCATTTCTGCTCCAGAAATGCGCGACAGAACACCAAGCATACACGGCCCACAGCAATGGGTGACGGATTCCCCCGAACGCGTTGCCTCGAAGCCATGGGGGCCAGAAAAGCGAGAGCGCCCGCCTTTCTAGCCCCCAACGACGGATCTGGTCTAAGGTCCCACCGCCGACTACAAAGGCTGCAAAGGGGTAGGGTCTGAGGAAAACCGTCTCCCCTTTACCCCTCGCAGCCCCACTGCAGTCGCATCCGCAGTGCGACCCCGCTTAGTCACTGAGGATAAAGAGAGTGGCGCACCGCAATACCATCAATCGAATCCACCTTGAGCGGCCACCTCTGGCCGGCCCTGGGTTCCTCTTGGTTCACCGTGGATGACCAGCCCATGACTACTAAGCCCCACCGCCGACTTAACAACAACGACTTAACACTAGGCCACCCGCTATCACGTTTGCCACCTTCTTCCATAGAAAAAATGTTCAAGTTAGGTTAGAATATGTCTATTATCTGTTCTACAATTATTGATGTCAAATGTAGCTACGAACAAATGCAGGGCATCCCACAAGCTTTGCAGCATATTGTATAAGTATACGTTGATTGATTGTTAAGAACAAACAACAACCAATGAAGCTTCGCAATCAGAGTGCGGTATTGTGGTCACTTCTCTTGTGTGCCATTTAAATGTAACAACATATAGAATTGTTCGCATTGGTAGCCATTAACATTTGTTCATTGATTATGAAAAATTAATCTCCCTTGTTGGTAAGATACTTCTGCTTTCCACTAATATTTGCTGGATTTATACGCGATAGTTTTTGCATCGTAATTGTTTTTTATTTGGTATATTTTTAGGGAGAAATTTGTTTCAATGTAAATGCTTATATGTCCTTAACAATTACGATGCAGAAATTATTGTGTAAAGCCATATAAATATAAATCTAGCAAATATTGGTACAAAACAGTAGTATACAATTTCTTCTGAAAATTTAAATTGCCCAATAACGGCATTTCTCCTATAAATTTTACGAAAACAAATTTTGTTTAAAGATGCAAAGTAATAAAGATTAATTATTACTAAGTAAAATAATTTTTTGCGTACCTAAAGCTTAAAACGAAATCCTCAAAGAAGAAAATAAAGTTAATATAAGTCTTTTATCACACCGAGTTCTTACATTAAAGCTGGGATTTACCCTTCTTTGTAAAAGTACCTTTAATAACCCGGTCCTTTATTGTTAAATCGCTAAAAACATTCTAAGGTAATTTTGTGTAGGCAAAATATGTATTTATTTTATTATTGGCGGCCACGTGCAGAACCACGCAGAGGTAGACGTCACACATGATGGATAGGTGATCTGGTAAAAGTTACCGGAGCCTCTTGGATCCGGGAGGCAAGCTACCAATCTTTGAGGTGATCCTTCGGGGGGACCTGTGTCAAATAGTGGACAGTGATCATTACGACGATGACGATTACGAAGAACTCTACACACTAAAATAAATCATTTTTGTGTACTGTGTAATTCTAGATTTCATCTAATGGGTGAGATGTGCCATCCCCCCTTACATTTTAATACATGTTTACTGTGTAGGTAAGCATCGTACCTGCAGTTATTTTCCTTGGTTATCGAAACCGTAGCTGTATTTAACGTCAGGTAAACTGCTTGTTCGCTTGCATGATTTCTATAAATAATCACTGTAGAATATTTAATAACGGCCTTGTTTAAGACGTGCCTATTGTGAAGGTTTAATTAAGTCCATGCTATTCCCAAATCTCGCTTGTCCATTGTGTTATTACAATGCAGGCAAATCAAATTTCGTTTATCTCTATTTACCGGCGCTTCTTTACGTAGTATTATGCAAAAGATAATATACCAAATTTCCGTCTTTTTTATATTTACCTAAATTTTGAAAATGCGAAAAAAAAATTCCCAAAGAGAAAGAATAATAAAATAGAAAATACTATTACTTTTTTTAACTAAATCTGCTTACGAGGAGACAGTAATTGCTATTTGATTTTAAAATTTTTCATTATTTTTTCTGAAATAATTAAAAAGGTGTACTTAAAACCGTATAATATTTTTTTACGCGCAAAAAATTTCGTAATATGCACCCCAGCTAGGTAATATTTACTAGAATTGTAACAATAATAGCCCAGGGACTGGGATAACTGGGGGCAATTGCTATTATTGCATTCTAGCATTTTTAATTTTTGGGTAAATGGGTAAAAACTGATTCCAGTCAAAAAAATGTGGGCAATGTTTTGCGACTGGAAATTTTTTTCGCCTCTATCTAATCTATACCGGTCGTATTAAATAGTCTTATGAGCTTATTACTTTTTTCGGAAAAAAGTATTTGTATTCTTCAGACCTTCCGTGGCCACGGTCACGCGAGCCTCAGACATATCCCGCCATCATTACCGTCGTCAACTCAGTGTAAAAGTAATAATTCACGAGAGCACGAACAAGTCAATGCCCGTTAGTGATGTGCTTTAGAATTTCATAAATTAATATCGATATTATCATATTTACTTCTCGGTGATTCTTAAAAGAATCACATTCGAAACAAAACAATTACGTGGCAAACGGAAGCAGTTGACACACCATTTAGAACGAGTAACACTCATCCGCCAAAGGTTTTAAGGTGACCAAAATTTAGATAAAGATGAAAAGAAAAATCTTGTTCATTGAAGTTTGTTCTTTTCGATTTCGTTCAATGAATTACTTCTATTAGAAATTACTTGAAAGCGGAAGGTCAAGAATAATGAAATAGAACAGCGCTATCTTAAGCAGTGAGACCAGTCATTTTTTATTCTTCCTGGAAGTAGAAGAGGAGGTATTAGGAGAAGAATAAGAAATAAAACAATAAACTCATTTTTTAAATAATTGACATCACTAGTTGCGTCGCTGTCATCTGCGATAATTAAACTCGATAAATGTAGTCGCGACCAATTCGCACCGCGTGTGGCGCGGCCCTTACTTTGTGCCACCGGTATCGGTTTGAAAAGCTCCCCCGGTTCTCTACGTTTTATAATGGGTGCGTGATTACAGACGCGACACCGCCCTACGTATTTAATTACTTTGCTGGTGATATTGTATTATAAAGCTTGTATACAATATGAGCGTGAGTTTACACTGCCGTAAACATACACCTAAAACATGTTATCTTCTCTGGTTTTTTTTATAGAGAAGGAGAGACATAACAACATTTTGTATAACAACATGTTTTATGTGATGGTTTTAGCAGTATAAATAAACTCACAGTTAAAAACAAGAAACCAGGTTCAATTTCACAATGTGATATCTATAATATACATATAGTGTGAAAGCGTAACCGTAATATACAGTCGGGGTACGAAAACCTACGTCATTTTCAAATACATTCCTTTATCAAATCGTAGACACTTAGTATCTTTTATAACTAAACCACTAAGGCTGCATATTAAACTGCGTATTAAATTATACCTCATGTATGTGATGACTATATCAGATGAGTGAGGTGCCGGAGGCCGAATATCAGTCCTCTTCCCTTTCCCATTCTCTCCTAATAAGGATAGGATGGGAAGGGGAAGAGGATTGGACGGGGAGGGTATGAATGGGAGAAGGAAATATCCTTTTACAGTCTATCCCCTCTGTCCTTTAAAGGTAGGCAACGCATCTGCGACCATTTGCTTGTTGCAGGTGCCCATGGGTAGCGGTCACTTAACATCAGGTGACCCGCTTGCTCGTTTGCCACCTAGTTCCATAAAAAAAAGGAAGGTATAAGGTTTTACGGTGCAAATTCTGTCGCATAAATTATGTGCCATTAAGAACGTATTGTATGAGACTAAATCGAAAAAGTTTTGAGTAAGTCCTTATTAAAACACAAAGTAATTTAAATTCAGAAAATAATAACGTGACGTGAAGCCGTAATCAATTCTTCAACGTAATTAAAAAAACCTCTTTTATCTCTAACCTAGTGTTGAAATTATCTTTTGATATCATCATCACCATCATCGTCATCAGCCTATATCAGTCCACTACTGGAGGCCTATGGCCTTCCCCAATGCCTTCCACCTTCCTAAATAAAAGTTGGTGAGAATTATAAGGGGAATATTACAAGGAAACCCGACTACTCTTAAAATAACATTCTAAAAATCGATCACGGCATATGAAAGGCAACTCATATACGTACATGGTCTTGTGGCGCTCTCTTGATATATTGCATGATAACTACTGTTAGAATTGGGTTAGGAACATTTCTTCAGTTATACTAGATATGTAAATATAATTGAAGATACGTCATGACAGTCAAGGTCCTTCTTCTTCAAGGTTTAGTCTTGTTTTTTTAGTCTTCAAGGCTTCTTCAAGGTCTGGTCTTAGTGTAAGGTGTCGAAAACATGTTTTAATAAGAAGAGACCATTAAATATTTCTAATTCTACTTATTTGATCTGATCCACAAATGCATCGCTGTCATGTGACAGTACATGACTGTCGCTGTATTTATGTTTGATGGACTATTAAACTATTTATTATTGAATAGATTAAAATCGATATCCCCTTTCTTCAGAACTTTGTGACAAATATTGAAGCGCGATGTTATGAGAGACAAAAGTTGTTCCAAACACGAGCGGCGCAGTGTATTTTATAATTCTAATGAATAGGATAGTTTGACAAGGGCCGGAGTAAACAGTTGCTGACAGCTACGACTTGGTTAGAATAGGGTTGCCACCAACGAAACCAAACAATTAAAACAGAATATAGTGTCTGAATTAGATAATGTGGAAAAGTTATTGCAGTAGATTCGACATATTTCGTTGTATGAAAGTAAACAACCAATATCTTAGAATATTCGGGAATAATTTCGATTAAATAGTTATTATATATATAGTTATTACATTACTAACAGTAAAAATTACGTAGTGAGATGAGAGACTTTTTCAATTATTCCGCTATGGTAATTTAATAAGTGAATGTTGAATCTAATTCGTAGTAAACTTTTTGTACACTGTACTAAAACGTCGCTGTGATGTCATTGGACTCAGATCACAAGTTATTTTGCGCGAGCAGTACTTTTAGGCGAATTATGAATTTCATTGATATAACTATTAACGATGCTCGGGTGCCAACCCTGTGATACAAACAGCGTTATAAGAGGTAGTATTTACATGAAACATAGGTACGATACCAGGTGGTTCAGATTCAATTAATGTTGCCTCCCCGCTCCGATCGGAGTGTCGTGCCAAGACTGGATTTAAGTTTATTTACTCATTAACAAACGAGCTCAACATTTTCAACCTTAATATATGAAAATGAATTTAAGGTTAGGAACAACAGTGGTGGCGATACAAAAAGTAAACGAATCCCATTCAAATACTATAGACAACACGAAAAAAACTTAGATTTATGGATAGAAATATTAGAAGTTGGAAATGCAAAATGAAAATGCATGTTCTCTGCCACATCTTGGGGTCACGGGTGCACGGAGTTTGTTTTCTTTATTAAACAAATATTTTCTTTACTCACAATGAACTGTCTTGCCGCCCATCATGTCCAGACAACGTAATTATCTTTAAATTGTCTGACATGACAAATGCCGTCTTATTAGTAAAAACTAAGATGTCTTATCGTGCAAGCTTAAAAAATAATTTTCAAGTAAGTCTCAAATTACACCAACAAGCCTTCATCAAATCAACTTTCAACAAATCATGACCTTTCTTCGTTCATCGAGAATTCTTAAAACAAAATCCTTATCATGAAATTCCTTTCACATCAATAACCAAAAAAAAATATGACCGAAGTCGTAATTAGGAAAGTTTTTCGTTTACGCGTCTGAAAAATTCGTGAAGATTGTATTCGTTAGGACGGACGGTTCATGATAAATTCGTTCTTAAATTCAAATCTGTCACATTCAGCGACACGTCCCCGGGATACGAGCCGGGCTATTATAAATGAGGGACGACCCATTCAGTTCCTAGGACACACTTGAGATACGCTTCAATGACCTCTTTTGGACCTTTTGCGCATTTTATAACATTCCCACTTAACAAGAGCCTTTTCACGGTTGAATAATTAAGACTAAATATTTAACATCTAACGCCCTACACATGCCGATAGTTTCAATACCGTTAAATAAGTTTAGTACTACTTTCAACATCATTAAACTAATTGAATATTGCCTAAAGTACTAAATGTCAAAAGCAAACACATGGCAAATTCATTGTTCTCCATTTCTTGAATCTATAGTTAATAGACAAAAGGTTCACTGAATTGTCAACCGTTGTTGTCTATTCATTATTAATTGATTATTAATTAATTATTAGGTTCTTATCTAATTGCCTGTTTCTTGAAATACATTACTTTATTTATTTTCATGCAGATTAATTCTACATATGTATTCAGTCAGAGACCCAAGTTATACACGGAAACTTTGAACACTTCTCATAATTTTCTTTACCCAATTCCTTATTCTGTTTGCAACTTTCCTCGTAATAAGTCAGTCACACTTTCTGATTACCCACCTAAGTAGTTTTCCTGAGAACTTGTGCTGAAGCATTACCGAGTTTCAAACTACATCTGCCTCGTGTAAGATTGATTACTTTCACCAACTAGCTCATAGGAAGCAAAGGAATTGGTGAAGATAATAAAAATATACAGAATTGAAAAGGTATCAAAAGCCAGTTTATAAAATATTGTTTATAGCACAAATTAAATGAGAAGTTTTGTATAAAACCAATTAAATAATGTAATAATATCGTGATTAAGCTATGATAAAAATAAACGTGATATAGAGAAAACATTATATGTAAAAATAATAACAGTACTTTCACATAATAAAAAGGATGATATTGAGTATTAGTAAACGTAGAAGAAGTAAGAAGGGCTTATTTACGGTACGATATATTTAAATGAAATGCAAGGAAATTTCATTATAAATATTTTACGACCAAAAAGTGAAATGTACTGCAATCAATGGTATCACAATGGCTTGCATTGTCTCTGTTTTATACAAAAATTATATTCAATTCGCGAAGCGTCAAGCTACTGACGTTGTAATAAAAAATATTACGAAAGCTTTACTCTCTCATAACAGATAAAACATATCTCCGAAATATTTATATGAAATAAAAAGACATGCAATAAAATATTTTGTCTCTCTGTGAGTCAAAACCGGTTCAACATAGATCTTCAAAGAGACTATCATGCAAAAAAAGTTTGTTGAGTCAATATAATCAACAACATATCCCTTATTAGTCAAAGATATGTTATCAATGCTTTTAACATTATCATCGAAAATAACGAGTACTACTGTTAGCTGGAGTTGACCTCCTACAAGGAGCCGATAATTAGATATGTATTACAAAAATAACTGTAAGAAAAGTGATTCCATGTGCATCAAATATACATGACATTTCACCGCTAATTGGGACTGAATGAGACAGACATTAGATTCAAGTACTAATCAGAAAGTATAGAACCGATCAAAATTGTGAGCAATTAGAGATCGCCGACGTCCAGCAGCGACTTTTAGAGACTGGATAAAGAGGAATGGTAGACATAATAATAGATTTCATATAAGAGTCTAGTAAAGTCCCTTTCATCTTAAGTACCCATATTACGCGACACTCCGCACATTTTTGTTAAAGTACGCAAAAAATGAGCGGTATGTAATAACCTCCCCGTCCAATCCTCTTCCCCTTCCCATCTTATCCTTTTTAGGAAAGAATGGGAAAAGGACTGAAATTCGGCCTGTGGCACCTCACTCATCAAACGAAACGCCGAAGCATACTTCTACCTCACGCCTGTCTTCTGTGAGGTATGTATTTCACCAGTCGAGCCGGCGTATTCGTGCAACAGATGTTGTTGTTGCTGGCTCTACCGTTGTTAAAATAAATAATGTCTACGGCTTGATCGTTTGCCACCTTCTCCCTTAAAAAAAATAATTTTCTTCTAATTGCTGTGTTGCAAACATTAGATGAAACAAAAACAACACTAATGCCCACAGTGAAAACATTTACCGGTCTCGCATCTCGGATTGTACGGTACGCGATCAAATTTAAATAAAGAGATGGGAACAATAGTGCGCCGGTATCATTTTCCGTGAGGACAATGCAGTCTCTCGTAGTTTTGCAAGTTGCACTTGCTGCTATTATGAATGCAAGATTGAAAGGATCAAACGTTATTCTTTTTCGATTCATTTCGCCCATGTTGCTTGTTTTTAAATAGTTCGCATATAACGGTGAGGATTTTTAAAACGTACTTAAAAAAGAGGGACTTCAACTATGCTCTTTTACTCCAATTTAACATTAATATCTACTCTTATCTGTGTAGTGCACCCTTCTTCTTCAACTTCTAAAAGTCCCCTACTGGCCACTACGTTTTCTGTCTGTCTGTCAACGTTTTTCCAACCAGCCATTAACCTAATGCCACTGCATATTATATAAAACAAGTTCTATTTTTCTTTTTTCTTTCTGATTGCGGTAAACTCAAAATCAACTGAACAGATTTTTCCATACGGTTCAACTAAGTGAGCTGAATGTCTTATGAAGAAAGTTTAGGTATATAACTTTTTAGGATTTAGGGTTATTGAAGAACAAGTATATGTGGCCTAGTAACTGTGTGAAGCCGGGATGGGTGGCTATGTAAAACAACACCGCGAATGAAACTCACGTGAAACGATTAAAAAGTATTGTCAACGCAAAATCATTTAAACAATAGATGAATTTAACACTGAATCGCTAGGACAATGTGGAATATTAAACTGTGGAAATAACGAACGCCGCAACACTGTTGGAAATGTAATCGCAATGGATTCATAAACGTGGAATATTTAAAAAAAAAGAACGATTCACCGGTCCGTGCTACGCCTGTTTGATTTCGAAACGTGATGAAATACAAAATAAAGCTGCGAAACAATGGGACAATATCATTTCTGGGGACAATGCGCTCGCTCGCAACAGTCATAGTCGTGGAAGTACGGTAAAATCATACATTAGTCGTTCCTTTATTCATTTCCCATCGTCTCATTAAAAAACATTCGTTCAAATACTTTAAACGATTTCGATATAAGATCGTTTCTAATCTTAATGGTGTGATAAAATCATATTTTACAATTTTAACGACGAACTAGCTTGAGTACTTAACCTGGGACACCCTAGTTTGATTCCCAGCCCAGACTAAGGATTTGTGTGATTTTAGCAGTACATAGCATAGAAGAAACTTTCTAAGATATAAAAAATAGAACAGATTTTTTATAGAAGAAGATGGCAAACAAGCAAGCGGTTCATTTGATATTAAGTAAACACCATCTATAAGCGTCTTCAACAAGCTTTAGTGCAATAAGACAAAGAGAGACATACTAACGTATCAGAAAATATTATTACTATATATTTAGCTTTGAGAGATTCGACTTTTTTCTTATTAATAATTGTTTACAATGTAACATAGTTATTTCATTTCTAAGACATCAAAACAATATCAAGCAGAAAACGTGTCCATAAATCAAACCGCCGTAAATGGCAGCCAGAGAGAACTCAGAATTACGTCATAACTTACTAAAGAATCACTTCAATTTGTATTAATAGCGAATCGAGGAACTGCGTGATTCATGCGTTACTAAATTTTGATTAATAGCCTCCTTTCGCTCTTTTGTACTTCCAATTTACACACTAAATTATATTTTGAGATAATTGTGAGAATAAGATATGTCGTTTTAACAAAAAATATATTAGATAATATATTTAGTGAAATAAAATATTGCTTGATCATACAAATGTACAAGTATTATTACTATATTATATAGTAATGTACAGTCCAATAATATGATATATTCATAAGAAGTGTAGGTCGCCTTGCTTCCAAATGAACTGACTACCAGGCCAAGACGGCGGTAAAGGTTTGGTTGCAGAAAGCGGAGCCAGCACCGGCTCTAGCTCTATTCGAGCACGGTAGAGATTGTCTTTCAGCACTCTTTTTTTTTTCGTTGTTCCAAATGAAAATCATATTTAATATTTATTCAGTCGTTTGGAACCTCTCTTGGCGTTTTGGCGCTCTTTGCTACCGGTGCCCAGAGCGACCGCGCCTCTCGCTCTGCCCTAGGGTCGCCCCGGAGCGGGGGACCGCATACGGTGAAAGATATTGGGGAATGGCTACATCTAGCAATGGACTAACACATGTGATGATGACAATAAATAATTTAAAACGAATGTGATGGAAGTTCTGTTTCAAAACAAGACCTTATTACTTTATAATAAGCTTAAACGACTATTTTCACGAATTTGAATATTCTATCTATTGATTTATTTTACAATTTTCAATACAAGTGTACTCGAGGGACTTTTAGATGAGTAAAGATTCAACAAGTGTATATATTGGGCAGAGCCAGCGACGCTGTAAGTGCCGTGGCGTCGTAATGAAGGCGAGGTAATATCAAACTTAGCTGTAGACTTTCGCCCCCCCCCTCGCCCCGTCCACGCGCCGCCCCTCCGGGGCCATTCATCCCTCGGTCATTCCAACTTTGAGAATTTTAAATTAATCTTCAGCGAGATTAAGTTGCTTGCTATTCTATTACTGCGTCATAAATATAAGGAGGACCTGTTGGTGGGCTCTTGAAATTGTTATACCCACCTTATATGTAACTGAATAAATTCAATTCCTTAAGTAGGTTTTCTATCGATATTTCAATTTCAATGATTGAATAAAATTACTAAAAAGAAACATTTTTAGTAAGTATACGACGACCATAAGATATAGCAAATTTGGAAGCAATTATCTCGATAAATCAGGTCATTTAAATTTAACTATAATATATAATAAAATGAAACAGTACAGTAAACAAGGAAACTGAGCATGTGGGATTAATAATACGATCGCATTGTTCCAATGTTTCGCGAAACTCAATGCGGTTAAGCTTCCCCCATTCCGCAACATGCGACCGACACCCCATAGTACTATAGAGTATTTGTTTTAATAATGCAAATAGATCATTGTGGCTAATGTCGTAGAACTACTTTGGTGCGACCTGGTAAATTGCGGTTTGAAACAAAAGGTGAATTCGCGCCGCGAAAACCAGTGAAGCGCTGCGAAAGACAGAAAAAAGTGACGTATGATTTCAGGTTCCAATCGTTCTTTAAAGTAATATAAACTGAGATCTATATACAATAAATCTTAAACAAACAGGGCTCAGTGGCCATGGTACTTAGCTTTGAGAAGATCAAATACTTCAACAAATTAACAACTGAATTTTGTAGAATTTGAGCGCCGTAGCGCCGTCTATTCTATTAATTTTGTCACGATACCTTTCTCTTGTTCAACTTACCCGATTCGGCTGCTAACGGAGAGCCACCAAAAGTTGTGCGAAGCAACAATTTAATTTTCATTTTCAAGGATTACGCTTTTACAGTTCGCTCGAAAAGTTTGTAGGGATTTTAGGATTTATAAAATTAATTTACGCTCAATTTTAGAAATTAAAAAATATATTTAAGTTCTTTTACGCACTAAGACTCAGTTCAGAGAGACATGTGTCCTTTCTCTAAATAAAAAATCCTGGACCCCCCGGCATCTTCCCAGCGGAAAGCAGATGAGAGAATGCCTTTAGAAGATTTGATAAGAAAAGAAAGGAACTAATTATACCAGCCTTGATACGCATTATGCAAAAACCTACACAAATGTCTAAACTACAAAAAAAAATTACGAGCAATTGTCCACTTAGAAGCCACTTGTTGGAAATTCTTCCGTTATTTAAGACGAAAAGGAGCGAGAATAAAGTTAACTCTAATTTCGCCAAACGAATGAAAACTTTCGGGCGTTCCTTGCTTACTGAATAAAAACTTGTGCGACAAAGGATAAAAGAATTTCTTTCTTATTGAGACCGACAAAGACCTTGCGGATTATTTTAAAGTAAACTGAACGAAAAATGTTATTTTACTTTTAAACGACAGCAGACTTAATTAAATGTCGTTTCGAGGAATTTGATGAATGTGTGTTAATATAGTACAGAGTTATAAATCTATTTTATAAACGGAATTAAAACTCATATATGAGTTATATTTTTCATGTAGAACGATACGTCTTTTGTTATTGTGGGGGGGACACATGCTGCGAGTCGATTTGGAGAGTGAAAAGTGTAACAGCAACATTTAATGTCCGTCTTCTTAATTTCAGTAATGTCGAGAAAAGACACAAATCCAGTGTCGAGTTTTGGCGTTCTTCAAGGCGATTCGAATCTTCATTTATTGTACGTATATACGGCAATGGATTGAAATAAGTTGACGGCGTCAGTGTTTCCGTACCATTGTTATGAAGACCTTCATGAGAAGAGTGAATTGGCTGTTAGTAAACTGGTGCGTACTTTAATCTTTCGACCACATCACCACTTAACATCAGATCAAGTCAAGGCCTACTTTATAAATAATAAAATAAATTGATGGTATAAGTTATTACAGACAAATCGTTACAATTTATACAATTGATAGTAATGTAAAGAACCTATTTTGATCAACAAAATATAAAAGAAATTGCAAAAAAATATTTTAAAAGCATTTTAAAATGTTCGTATATAAAACCACATTTAAATCTCGGCATCTGCATTAAGAAAAACGTCGCTCGTCGCATAGGATTTTTTTACAAAATCAAGAGCCTTTACAGCGTTTCAAATCTCTTTTAAAGAGCTCCTCGCGTTAGAGCCGTTAAAAACGCCTCGAGAGCAGCTCATTCGGGTCAAAAGGCTTAATGCACTTTCCGTTCGCTGTGATAACACCGAGACATGTTTACGTACGTGCATACAGCTTTAGCAGAATAACCAGTTTATTTTTACCGTCATAAATGACAAATGTACGCAGGTTCATAAAGAAGTTTATCTCTTGATATGTAATCTACAATATTAATACGCGAGCTAGTGTTAAATACATTTTAAATAATAGGTTGTCAAATATCTCCCTTCCGCCTTTTTGTCTTTTGAATTTCGCGGCTATGTACAAAGCGC
>DWTW01001176.1:0-13316 GCA_018246275.1 Papilio slateri | reverse complement strand
CCTTTTTGAAGTCGGATAAAAATAAAATAAAATGTAGGCTATTTAGAAAATACAATATGAATAATTTGTTTTTTATTATAATAAGTTTAAAACAAAAGATGCAAACTTCATTTAGGTAAAATATGAAAAGATAGCAATACCAGTTAAATAACGTTGCAATAGAAAGTGTTGTCGCGACGTGAGTTCGACACGTAATGGTGGTGGGCCGGTGGTGTCGGCGGCCGAGCGGGCAGTAAAAGTGTGACGTGCGCTGATCACGGCGTGACTTACGAGGCGGCGGCCGCCGGGCTGCGGTGACGGCCGCCGGGCTGCGGTGACGGCCGCCGGGCTGCGGTGACGGCCGTCCGAGATAGCCCTTTGTGCAGGACAACCTCGCGAACTAAGGCAAACCTCGATTACTAAAGAGTGTTTAACTCTTTGCAAATATTTCGCATATTTCGAACTCACATATTTTTTAAAATTAAAATATTAGTAGATTGTGGAAACAATTTACCGATATCTCTTTTAACCATTCCAACTAAGCATTAAATCTTGTGCTAGGAAATGGATCATGACAATTTTTGTATGGTGAATTCGAACCCACGACCTCATGTTTCGCTGTCATTTCGCAGTACTTTGTTTTTCTGGTAAGATTTAATAGAAAAGATGACTTTCGATGACGGATACCTACTTCTGAAATATGTCTAATGTATTTTGAATATAAAACCCATGCCAAATGCCATCTATAAAAATACGCATAATACGAAAAGGTTTTTTATTATATTTTGAACGAAACGTTAATTTTAGAGTATTTGTATATATTTAGGACGACTGTCTCATATCCTTATTGAGGCTTATTGAGGCAGATGGAGAAAAAGATCGTCATTCTATGTTTATGGGAATACGTCATACGTCATTCCGTTGCAACTTGTGCAATGGAACCAGGGCCGAAAACAATATTGTATCATTTTTGAAAAACATCATAAAAAAAATGCCGCGTCAGTGAAACAAATCAAAAATATAGTAAGTAACCAGATGACAGCACAGATACTAGAGGACTCATGGATTCACAACATTCGTGAAGATAAAATAGTTTTTTATGGGCGAAGGTAAAATCGTGAATGCATCTAAATAACAGTATTTGCGACAAATATTCATGAGATTTAGTCGAGTGAACGGCGAGCGTTGACAGAGGAGGAATGCGCCCGCGGCGGCGAGTGGCGGCCAGCGGCGACCCATCCGCGCCGGGTGTCCGCGGCCGTGTAAAACATGAAATAACTGTCTAAACTAGCAGCTGAACAAAGGATCGCTGAGGATTGCATGCCCGCGTGTGGTCCAAGTTAACAGCGTCGTAACCTTAATGTAGAGTAAAGCATCGCTGGTAGCGTAGCTCTCCGCTACCCAAATAAATCAGTTTTTGCACGTCTCGATCAGAAAAGTTATCTATTTTAACGATTATAATTGTTACATTTAAAATTGCCACATCTAATTTTACATTGGCAGATTAACGGTTGTACAAAACATTTATCTATTTCAGAAAATATGTAGATAACCAGTTATTTACAGCAAGTCTCACAGAGCAGTCATCTCACAAGCAGCAGCATCCGTCCCGCGGCGCACCAAACACAATAATATAATTTGTGCTACTATATAAATTGATACATAGTAAATTCGATATTGCGTTAGGTTTCGAATAAATAAATAAGTAAGATTTATAAATTAATTCGATGAGCCGGGCTGGCTGGCTGACTGGAGTGATTCGGGTCCCGTCCACACGCAAAATACGCACCACTCTTATTTTTTTTATTTATTTATTATTTTTATTTTAGAAGTATCTAGTTTTGCTTAATTATTTTTTAAAACCTGAACCTTATATTTTAAATATGGCTAAATCTTTGCTGTTGGCTTTTTTGGCGTTCCGCAACTTCTGTAGATTTGATCCCTTGCTGATCGCTGTTTCCTTTAACTTGCACCGCATAATAAAAAATGCCGATAGCACAGCGCGTAACTAGGAAGGTTGGCGGCCATTCCGTGGAATGTCCCTTTGTGGGTGTTCCGGACACCGGACACAATGGCCCACGGGAGGCTAGGAGGGACGCAGGTGGAGGATGCTGGCGGTGCAGGCGACCGTCGCCTGATCTGAATATCAATATATTATCTTGGTCCGCGCTATCGGTCGACGTTTGGGAGCTCGAGGGCAATCAAACCTGTCCTACACGGGCAGGGCTATACCGGCAAGTGGTTGACAATTTATAAACTTATTCCTGTTGTGCACTTGCAGCTCTTTGTATTGTAGCTCTTTGCCTGCCGCATTATTTATTTTAAGTGATGTCTAGTTGCTCCGAGGTGTTCTTCAATGCTATGAGCGTTTGTTCTTGCGGTCGAGGTATTTTGTACCTAATTATTTTTTAATGTTATTAGGTAGACACACATAAGGTCAAAGTTCTCCTCCTCTTGAAATGGGCCCAACATTTTCATTTTCTGGAAGTATTCAAATAGTCAAATCAACCTCAGCGTGCGTCCTGACCGCGAACGACGCGGGACGAGGCGAGCTGCGTGCACCTTTGATGTCCGTAATGTTCTATTGAAATGTATTTAAGTGCATGCCGGGTAATTTCATGTGCGATTAACCTCAACCGGCCGGCGGCGGAGGCGCGGGGGCGCGGGGGCGCGGGGTCGCGGGTAACTAACCGTGCCGCAAGGGTTACGGGACTCTGTCATCATTCGGGACGATTCCGCCATTCGTCTCCAGCCGAGCGTCGTTTAGATTGCGGGTTATGTCAATGAATCCTCTATTATTTCTCCCATTGTTTTGTTAATCGACACATAATGGAGACGTACTGTGTTACCGTCGCAGTCCGCCAGCTATCTCGGCCGCATTGTGTAATGACACTCGCGAGGCGGCAACAATTCATTTCGTGGACAAGGTATTGATATTAAGCAAATGACGGCGATGATATCTCTCCGGCGTATCCGGCAAGCAACTGTATAACACAGCACAGTACAGCGTGAGGCACGCGCCCGTGGGCCAACTGATGTCGTACATCCAGATGTTTGTTGCATAGATATGTTTACTATAGAGTTCGTTAGCCAGAGACAAAAAGTGCGATCCGCATATTTTAATGATAACTTGGGATGGCAATAAAAAAAAATAAACGTTTGTTTTACACCAATTAAAAATATTTGTTAACTACAAAGTAGATGTTGAATATAACAAGAGTACCTCATACTGCTTACATTTCATTACAAAATACTCCAGTCCCAGAATTGAGCACTTTGATAGTTATAAATCATTTACATTTATTTTGGTTCATATAAGTATATTTGCAGTGGGCAGTGTTGAAAGTATTAAGGCGTCAATTATTACTATCAATTTATCTGATCGTAAATGTGCGGCACCTCTCAACAGCGACAGCAATCGCCGGCAACGATCGACAGACAACAAAAATGTTTCGCAACAATTTGTCATAGACGTCGAGTACCGAATTATCCTCTCCGGTCGGACCATAGACAATCCAAACAAAGGCCTATTGCGCCGTAAAGGCTCGCAACGCGCACGAAGAATGAACAGTTCAATCGTTCCTAACTCAAAGTGCGAAATAATAAAATCCGCGAAAGCGACCGCCGACCGCGGCGAATACAATGTGCCGTTTAGCATTTGTGAATTTGAAAGTAAAATTTTCGATGCTACCGTGTCGCAACATAGTATCGGAGGCGTTTGCGGGCGCAGCGGCGCGCGGGCCGCGATACCGGACCTTGCGCCCTGGAAGCAGCAGCGTCGGGGGCGCCCGGCGGCCGGCTCGGCGGCTGGCGCGACAGACAATGCGCCATACGTCACTCGGCTCGGCTCACGCCGGTCGGACACATCGCTTAGCGCGCGTGATTTGTGGCTGCCATAACCCGGGTCGTTTAGCTCGGCCGGGGACCTCCGAGCTTTACGTCGCTTCTTGTCAAGAGACGGGCTCGAAACCGCTTTAAAGGATCATTGTACTACTTTATTAAATATTGCGACGTTATAATTATGTATTTATTTTAAAAATGAATACTTCAGAGGTCCGTTTCACGAGAAACATGAACTAACAGATATCTTACGCTCGGTTTCTAGAGAGGTAGGTATATGATCACCATCAGTGCGCGTGTTTCGCATGATAGAGATGATGAGTTTCCAACATTTATTTAACGACGAAAGGACTATTGTGTTCATCGGATGATGACAGGTTAAGTTAAGTTGTTACTTAACAGAACTAAAAATATCAAGAGTAGGATATGCAGATATGTGGTATGAACGTGCGCTGAGACAGTTAAACATGTGATAAGATTCATTAAATTAATGTCAGTTATTGTCTCAACCGATCTCGTCATAAAATAAACGGCAAAATCGATTAAATCTCAAAATTTTCCTCGAAACATAGAAACAATCTTGTAAAGTTTTTACCCCAAATATAAGTTATTGTAGCATGTGAACCCTACCTGTAGACCACACCCTCTGAAGATTTTATATCATCCAAACAAAGATAGAACTGCCTCCCCGCGTCGCCTCACCCCTATTGATCGTGGCTCCCACCCCCACCCCGGGGAGGGTATAGAGAACAGAAGGCTTCGCGGGTGATCGCGCGATAGGAGCATTACACTCGGAGGAGATTCGAACTACGTGAGCCACTTAGCAGTCAGTCTGCAGCGCGCCGTGCGCCGCGACCCGCCAGCCTTGAGGCTTTAGTTTCACTCGACTTATATAATATATAGTTAATATTATTAGACAAGACAGACAAGACACATGTCTGCAGACGTGGCAGAATACAAGGCATATGTCTGCATAGACAAACTTGTGACTTGTGTTTTTAAACAGCTAATTACAAAGTACTTCGTCTTGGAACCATTCTGATGAGACACACCGCTCCAAGTGTGGTCCGCGTCTCCTCAATATGTTGAACTATCCCGAGCGGTATTAAGTGGACGCGACCTAGCCGGCATACCTTAAAAGCTGCACGCTAAACCTAACAATAATTAGTCTCTCGAACGTTACTTCTTTCTATTTTCAAACGGCGACAACTTATGAATGGCCTCACACAATATTCCACTTCATAATTGTTTTTTTTTTAACGTGTGTGGCGTCATTAAAAATAGCTTACCGCGCCCCAACACTTCTCCACTCTTTAATATTCTACGGCACGAACTTCTCACGATTGTAAGACGTCGCGGGAAAGTTTCCACTCGGATCCTGCGGGCCCGGGCACACTCCGGCGGCTAATCCACCTCGCTCCAAGTAACTTTGCAATAAATATCCGCTTTTAGACAGTGTACTATATTTTTACAGAAAAATATTAGTCGGTCTACAATGAGTACCCGTCGGTAGGATTTTGAAAGTACCTATAACCAATGAATATTTTTGGTTCGGTGTAAATCGAATTATGGCTATATACTATTATAATCAATATTATTCATATTTAAAAAAATACGTAGACCGCGACACGGACGCCGAGACTTTCATTTGTTCCACAGCAGTGTTGACGGCGTCCCAGGCGAATTTATATCGAACAAATTAGTGACAGTCATAAAAAGACGGCATTCAGAATATACCTGTAACCGACGAGCGTGCGCGCGCTGCACACTACCCAGATACCACGCGGTGACTCAGCCGTCGTCTAATACTGTTTACTTTCACCTGTCTTAAAAGGAAATATATATAAAACAAATTATGATTAATATTTAATAAGTTGGAATAAAATTATTATAAAACAGGAAAACAAAGCGAGAATTAATTCCGCGAAAGTCCGTAAGTAGATTTAGCTCGCGGATGGAGTAATCGAGTCGAAAGCCGGATAACGCGCAGCCTCCGAAGCCTCCGCGCCGTAGCCTCCGTCGCCGCTTCTCCCGGGAAAAATGCAAATTGAGCAGCCAGGAAACAATGCGTCGCGACAATGCTGTCCCGACCCCATTACGTGTAATCCGATTCTATCATTCGGCGTAGAAATTATAGAAACTGTTGGCAATTCATTACAATTATAATCACCTAAGAGACGAGCAGTGAGTACCTTTCCCAACAACTGATATCTCTGAACAAATAGATTTCTGGATTTCTAAGATTCAAATAGGTTTTGAGAAATCTGCGGTGTTGTAGAACGGTCTGTCCCCGGCGGTATCTCCGAGCCAATACGACTTAGGGTCCTTCGAGAAGCGAGCGTATCTCTACCGCAAAGGCCGGCAACGCATCTGCAGATCATCTGGTGTTGCAGATGTCCATGGACGGCGATGATCACTCTGTGTTTCCGTTGCTCGTTTGCCCACTTCTTTTATAAAAAAAAAATCGGTATTTCAAAAGTCCGGACAGTACGAGTACACATGCTCCGTCGTGTGCAGTGTGCAGAATGGCGATAAGGAAATATCTTCACGAGAACAACAAGCAAAAGAAATATGTACATTATAAATATGTTTATTTGCGACACATACTTAAATAACATATCACAGAATGTATCACTAAATACAAAGAGCGAATATATTACATATACATGTACGAATGATCACCAGCAAAACGTTCGCGTTATGCAAATCGCAGCCAACGAATTAAACAACAGCCGGCAAATCCGTACGAGTATCGTTGTAATTTTGTGAACTATTTCAAGCTGGTAAACTGGTCAGTTCGCATCACACATTAAATGTTAAAAAAGTTATAAAAAAAGAAATTTTTAATTCGACACATTTGATGTTCGACTACACTACTGTCAAATAAATACCTTTAAGGTTAAAGTATTTTTCATTTAAAAGTGCTTTTTACACGAAAGTAGATGAACATTTTTAATGCAAATTTTTCTTAGAAATACATTTTTTTTTAGTTTAATATTTAGCATAGTCGCGTGCCGAAACACATCGGTGTTGTCACACACAAATCCAATGTCGGCGTGACAGGCGCCATAGCTATTGCAGTCGTTGCGCGGCAACCTGTCGCCTATGAATACCTATGTTTCAAGACGACGAGTGCAAAGGCTTTATCGCGTTTATATAATATTTGGAGATACGTGAAAAACAGATTCAAAATAGGTAGATTCATTCTTTAAACTATCACTCAGTGTCTGGAGAATAAGTATCGATTTACGATAAATAATTTTAATCATAGGAATGGGCACTGTAGAGGTCTCTGCTCACCTTCTTTGTGGAGTCTCTTTGTGTCTATTACTCACTTAATTTGTCACATAAATAATCCTTTGTATTAGAGACAAAACCTCAGTATGTGGATAGGATATGATTCTTTTGCAATCGTACCGATATCTACATATGTATGTATATATTAATTTGTCTACATTTAGAACAAAATTAATAAATTAGTTAAACATTAGTTACAGCGAGCAAAGTGACCAGCGAGTCGCGCGCCGGCCGGCGGCCGCGGCGGCGGTGCGCACGCGTCCATCTTTGTGTACACAATTTTTACAATAAAGGATAACCTTTATCACACAAGCGTGTGGCGTACTTAATGTAAGGTAAGGTGAGGTGAACAGAGCGCTTGGATGTCGTTAGTATTCTATTATCCTTAAAGCTACACATTTATAAAAATACAATGAAAACGATGCAAGCCACTTGTCTATTTGTGTACCGTACTGTTGTGCCGAATGCATATATATATTCACATTTATAACATTAAATGATTTCGGGTCTGTGCCCATCCACAAATATCTTGAGGAAAGCTGACAGTAATTATTTTTGGTGATGTATGACGTGTCCCCCTGGGGTAGGCAGGCCAGAAGGTGGTCGAGCTTTTGCTGTTAGTAGAACTTAACTCGGGCTTCCAAGGCCTCCTCCTAAATCTCCCTTCACATTTGGGTAAGCGAGGGAGTCGAGCAGCTCTACAGCGGCTACAGGAAGCTTTAAATTATCTCCTCAATTGAATTTAAAGAGAAAAAAATAATATAGTAGCTATAGCAACTAAAAACGCCGAAAACAATTTAAATTGTGTTAGTAAATAAGGAAAGGAATAAATTAATATAGATAATGAGGTTGAGGGACAAACAGACAGGCGGACAGTGTTTCTCGTTGAAGGTGCCTACCACACGTCACGGGCGTTAATGACGCGTCACGAAAATGGCCGTCTTGTGTGACAGCAGAATATTACTATGAATACACGTAATCTGCCTCCACAACGAGGCTGCGGCGCGGCGGGGGGAGGCGCGCGGGCGGCGGGGCGGCAGCGGGCGGCCCCGGGGGGCGGCGGTGGCGGCGGTGGCACCTGGGTAGCGTTACAGCCGCCTGGGTGTGGTTTGCCGTTCAATAACTTAATACTCTGGAAAGGCTTTCATGCTGAAATCTCGCTCTGGTGTAGCGCGACCGAATACTTTTGATCCTGAACATTTCTTCGAAAGTTTCTCTCTAAACTATTATTTAAACATTTTTTGTTTGAAAAATGTTATGACGTTGATTGTAGCTTTCGGTTGTGAGGAATAATGTAGGTAAGTTTTGTTTGAGAATATTTGAAATATCTTTTAAAGAACCGTAACGGATAAATGTTTGGCGGAATGGGAACTATTTATTACATAAATATCGGGTACAAGTTGTGTCTCTAATAAAAAGTATACTTTTATTTGGTCGTGGCAACATGACAGAGGATACCACCGTCGTGGATATCGTGGAAAGAAGGTCTATGTTCTTTCCACGATAGTTTCAGCAGTCGCTGAACGGTGCGTCTAGTAGGGAGGTCGCGCGCGGCGGCGAGGCGTCGCTAATTAGGCGTGCCGGGTCGCACACGCGCAAATAAAAGCATGTAATCCACCCGGATGAATATATGGCGGCTATTAATTGCAGGTTTGCAGGCGAGGCGGGGTGTGCGTGACGGATCATGGCGGAGCGGGGCGCCGCGCGTTAAACGCGGCCTCGGCGGGCCAGTGCGCGGGGATCGGGGCGGTGTGCAGCGCGGCGGGCGGGGCGAGCGGGAGAACGGGCGGGGCGGCGGGCGGGGCGCGTGCGGCCATTGGCGGGGCGCGCGCGGGCCAATGGCGCGGGGCCGGCGAGCGCGGCGCGTCGCGGCACACTCGCTCCGATGCGCGGCTGGGACGAGTGCACGACGGCGGCGCTGCACGCGCGCATCCTGGAGGCGCAGCGCGGGCCCGGCGCGGCCGAGCCGCCCGCCTGCGAGCCCGCGCTCGATCTCGCGGCCCCTACGCCGCTGTTGCCGTTGCCCACGCTGTCGTTCAGCGCGGCGCAGGTGGCTACCGTGTGCGAGACGCTCGAGGAGAGCGGCGACGTGGAGCGGCTGGCGCGCTTCCTGTGGTCGCTGCCGGTGGCGCACCCCAACGTGGCCGAGCTGGAGCGCTGCGAGGCGGTGCTGCGAGCGCGCGCCGTGGTCGCCTTTCACGCGGGCCGACACCGCGAGCTGTACTCAATTCTGGAGCGACACCGCTTCCAGCGCTCGAGTCACGCCAAGCTGCAGGCGCTGTGGCTGGAGGCGCACTACCAGGAGGCGGAGCGGCTGCGCGGCCGGCCGCTCGGGCCCGTCGACAAGTATCGCGTTCGCAAGAAGTTCCCGCTGCCGCGCACCATCTGGGACGGGGAGCAGAAGACGCACTGCTTCAAGGAGCGCACGCGCTCGTTGCTGCGCGAGTGGTACCTTCAGGATCCCTACCCGAACCCGACCAAGAAGCGCGAGTTGGCGGCGGCTACGGGCCTCACGCCCACGCAGGTCGGGAACTGGTTCAAGAACCGGCGCCAGCGCGACCGCGCCGCTGCCGCCAAGAACCGCTCGGCGCTACTGGGCCGCGGCTTCGCCTCCTCCTCCACCTACGACGAGGACTCGGCCGACTCCGAGATCAACGTGGACGAGGAGTAGCGGCGGCGCGCGGGGCGCGGGATACAGTGGTAACGTTGCATTATGGACGAGCCGCCGGCGGCCGGTGCGTTGTGAATCAGTTTGCGCTAGGGTACCCTTCGAGTGATAAGTGTAATATAAGTCGACGTTTCTCCGCATCAGGTATGTACTCCGCACTCTGTAGTGACATTTGCCCAGTCCTCGTTACGATAGCATTGTGTGAAGCTTCGCAAACATCCGCGATCCCGCGAGGTCGCCTTGGGCTAGGCTATTTACTTGTGTATAATTTATATTTGATTATTTAACTAGGCCTAGGTTTAAGTTATTCTTGCGTGCGGTGGAGAGCCACTCTATATATTCTATTTTAGCAGTAAATGAAGAATTTATTTATCATATCAGCTTTTGTTGTGTAAATTGTTTAGCGAGGTGTGTAGATAGCGTTGTGGCCGCTGGCCGTGCGGCCGGCGTGCCTGACCGCGGCGGGGCCGATTGTCCTAAGTTATTTGTTCCGGGGCGTTGCTGACTGTTTTTCTCTAAGTAATTTATTATATATATAACTTTAGTTTATCCGCGAGCCGCTGCAATGTGGTCGGTTAAATCCGCGCGACACCTTATAACTTACCCATACATTTGTAGGCCTATTTAAAACAATATCAGAACAAATCGAATTAGACTCAAGAACCGTCGGTTTAATTATTATAATAATTCTCTTCAAGTATTTAACTTTTCGCTTAACACCTACATATCTAATGACAATTTAAAAAAATCTCTTGTCCGTTACAGTGTATAATAATGAAGTCTTGATACATTTGTTCAGAACAGAAAACATTTAAGCAATTGTAGTAATTTTAAAGCACCTAAATTTATATCCCAGCATTGCACCTTGAGGAAGCGCCAAGATGTTATCTCCGTTATAGTGGTAGACTTTTATAAGAATAACTAGATTTTTAATTGGTGTTAAAAATTTCAATTTAAAAATGAATAAGATAAATTACTTATATGGTCATATTTTCCGATCACTTCTCGTTTAGATATGACAAAAATATTCTCTGTTTGTGTGTATGTTACCTATATTTCAAAAAAAAAAAACTAAATGATAATTTATAGTTTTATCTATGCCGCTGTAGAGCACAGGAACTAGGAATAGTTAATATAGATAAATGGCATAAAGTTATTGTAAAAAGACAGTATTAGTGACCTAAAAATATCTCTAATTTTTTATATATAAATGATTATATTAGATAAAAATAAAATGTAATTTTAAGGTTAAATAAGTAAGCCAGGGCAATTGATTTCTTTTTATACTTAGCCAGGTTCATTTCATAAATTTCATGTCCAAAAATAGGTACACACTGTTTGATGATTTTTGGTATCACAGGCACAAACAAGAAAAAAAACGTTACGTCAAAACTTTCCTCCGACAACGTATTAGAATAAAAAAGATAGCGTTATATATACTTTTATTTGAAATAACCGTGCTGAAAAAAATGAGTAACCAGATTGCAGCGGCCATTTTAAATTGTCATCTTTATATATTTGGTATAAAATATAAAAGAGTTGTGTACGTGTTCACGGTGTTCGGGATACGCGGTGCCGGCAGAGTGTGTCGCTTGCCGCGGCGGTGCGCAGTGATTTTGTCCATTACAATGTTTGTTCTATATTTTCGTCTGTGAATCTATAATAAAATGAACTAGGAATGGTCTAGATTTAGTGGCTAGGCTTAGTACTCGCAAGAGAATTGTAAAAATGTATAAACTGAAGCAAATTGTAAATATGATATCGACTTACACTCGTCGAAGTGACATTGTTAATAAAAATTATATTCGTAAACACGTCGCTTGTATTATTGAAGGCCCAGCCATCACAAAACTATCCTGAAGCATTTTATAAAGACTAAAATTTTCTTCGTTAGTAACACATTGTCAAAAACTATGTTTTTCGTATAATATCTTTGAGATTACAATTTCTTCTCCGAGGTATAACTTGTGGCACAAAAATTTCATAGAGCAGGCGCTCGCGCGTACACTGATTTATATTTAACAAGTCGAGGCATGACAGTTATCTGACTAACATTATTGTTTATTTATTTGATTAGAACGAAGGTGAGATTTACAATCAAAATATATCAAAAATACTGCACATCTGTAGGTTGCCCTACGTCACACACATTATTTAATGAAATAGGCAGTCAAGTGAAAATAAAAAAAAACAGGTACCTGCATGAAACCTTACTAGGAAAGATAGAAAACAAACGGATAGTGCCTAGGACGGGACTAAAGTCACCTAGCATACAAATTTATGTTTTGGTGATGAAAGAAATCATTTTCTAGAGCCCTCTAAGTCGCATGATCATTTGGTGGGTTCTGTTGGGATTCGAACCCTCGACCGGTAGTTCGTACGTTGGACGCTTAGCCACTAAGACTGCTCATGGATACTTTACATGGGTTACTTTAACTGAAACGAACTGGACTCTGAAAAAACTCTGACAGTCACTGTGTCACACGTGTGACACACGGTCCTTGACTATTTTTAATATTATTATTTTTGTTAACTCTTAAATAATGGAACACATATGTTATAAGATTTATGAACATATTTATTGTTTTGTTACGGCAATAATCGTTCTAACTAAGATACAACTTCGAAAACGTTCACGATATCAACAGAATAGTAAATTAGATGCTAAACCCTTCCCTGTCGCTGACCGTAACATCAACAATTACGCTGTTGTCATTTTTAATATCGAATAATAACCCCCACATAAAGATAACCAGATATTTATTTATGTAGGTGTTGCATAATCAATAAACTCGGTGATCAAACTCTATGCACGAAAATAGTTCTTTGACGTAACAAAAGTTACTGCGCCTGATTTGAGTGCCAACTCTTACGGAAAATAAAGAAACAAGTTCGTTTCTAGTCTAAATTTATCTTCAATGATAATTTTATTTCGTTAGATCTCTTCAATTAATTTGGTTGCGTTTCGACAGAAATAATAACGATCATTATTTATGAGAGCTTATTGCTTCTGATCTATGTATATATATATAACACAAAGTCTGCTGTAACTAACACAGCATTTGTAACAACAACAACTATGAAAGGCCCAGATTTTTTTTGATATTTAATTTGTTGGATTAGATTAACTAGTAAAAAATATGAAAATTTCACTAAAAAATCAAGAAAATGCGTTTTCTCATACATTTTTCGTATGCGACGTTATCTCTGATGAAATGATAAAAACTACAAATAATTATCCAGACATCCAGACTTATACGACAAGACTAAAAATGTCTTATATCTCAAGGGGCTTCGATGATAATAATATAAGATTAATTCTAAGGCAGAACGAAGTTTGCCGGCCCAGCTAGAAGTTTATAATTTCGAATGCTATAAAATAATATTTGATACATAAATACAGATTTATTAATAACTAGGTGGCGGCCGCAAACTTCGTTCCGCCTTGAAATTAATTTACGTTGTGTTACCCTATTAGCTGTATTCATTGGCGGATCCAGGGGGGAGACCTAAGGGAGGAGACCTAAGCCCT
>DWTW01001175.1:0-13316 GCA_018246275.1 Papilio slateri | reverse complement strand
TCAGTTTTGAAATTCATTCCTTTACCAAGTCTTAGACACTTAGTACCTTTTAAAACTAAAGCACTAAGTAGACAAATGTATTTAAAATTATACTCAATTCATATGATAACAAGATTCAATATGGTAAAAACCTTTTTCATGGCTTAGTCATCACAAACTTCGAATCAAATATTTTCTATTTAATTGTCAGTGTGTCAGTATCCCTGGTGCAAGCAAATGTCAACTCTAAGGCGACGAACCTTTCTTTACCCCGGCTATATTTTAATTTTATTGATATAATTTATTATCTTAAAGTGGAATAGTACCAGGATCGAAGATACTAATGTGATGTGGAGGTTAAAAAACTTTTGCACTAACTGCGATGAGCGACAGAGCTGGACCTACAATATCCTATCTTACTATCTTAACTATCGTAATGTTGTTTAAAGATAGGCAACATACATCTATCTAATGTCTTTTTAAATTGTTATTAAGGCAATGATCTTAATGTAAAAGAATGGTAAAAAAGGTGTTTTTATGGTATTTTTTACTGTAAAAAAAATGCAGTTGACGGGATATAACTTTAGCTAGTTTCCGGTCAGTTTAAATGAGATTAATTAGCGAGAGTGACTCACCTTGCAGATTGGCCTCCCTGTTAAGAAATCCCATGGCCGTCAGCTGCTCCAGCTGCTGTGAGTACCGCTGCTCCGGAGGCTGGTTCGTGTTGCTCTGGTTGTTCGACATGGCACCCATCATACGTTGCATGAACTGTAACAACCGGACCACACACAGTCAGCGATAATTATATATGTACTTCTTTACTAATCATATAGAGTGAAAAGATTTTATTACATTTGTTTGTCCCAGATAAACTCAAAAACGTCTAAACAGATTTCAAAAATTCTTTCAGCAATAGAAAGCTCTGTTATCAGCGAGTACTCTATAGGCTATATTTTATTTTTTTATTTGTCTATCTTCCCGAACAAAGCTGGAAGGGGTTGCTAGTCTGTGATATACACAAATATTTGATTTAGATGTTGAATGTAACTGCAGAAGTCTATGCGATTCTCCATTTAGCATAGAATTATTTACTTGTTTATTCAAGACATGGTTTCTGAGTAATTAAGCGTGGATTCTGATCGATAGATTAGAAATAGCAATAGCACATGTATGGAAAAGTGGCTTTAAAAAAAACTCGGGATTAAAAATGTTTGGTTAAAGGGATGAATGAAGAGTGACAAGGCAAATTTGCGTAATTAATGGCAGTGTTGGTAGATGATGTCGTTTTGGATCGATCTATCAAAAAACACCGTTTTGGGTTGAATTGGATTAGTTGCAACTAAATAACAGCGACTATGAATAACCGTAACCGACGCGTGTGCCAAATGAAATTTCGTAATCTCTGCCTACCTCTAGACTACTCTAGACCTAGAGGTCTTGAGTACTTTTTTTTGATTGTTGATTCTAACATAGTCTGATGACGAATGTAAGAAAATCGTTTTAATTTATGTAAGCAGGTACGCAAATTAGTAGATTTGGACTTAATTTTAGTGTTTATCATAATAACTACTGTTTTTAAATACATACCTGTGAAAATAACTCCGAGTTTTGTTGCTGGCGTGGTGCCGTGTTGTTCTGCGCCGGCGTGGTGGGCGTCGCGGTGGTGGTGGTGGTTGTGGTGGTCGGTGGCTGAGCCCCGGCGGCCGCAACGCCCAACCCCAGGTTGTTCACGAGGCTCGGCGCCGCCGTGCGGAGCTGCTCTATGCCTTGTTGAATTTGCAACAGAGCGTTCAAAGCCTGAAAGACGATATATAGTTAAAACGGTAATACGATATTTTCTCCGCCAATTCGTTAATAAACAGCTTCAGTGAAGTGAAGAAGTAATAGTAATCTAAAAATATATTAAATGTAGATACATGCTTACACTGATTTGTATTGCAAGGATCACAAGAATTAACACAATTTGCTTTCCTCTGAGCGTTATGGTCTATGAATCAAAATTATTATTGGAGCACACAAAATATTGTGTTTTGTGAGTAATGAAAATCCATGATAACACTTAATCCTCCAACTTAATATTAAATGCTTTCTCCCATATATTCTAATTTCCTTAAGTGTGACGACCCACAAATGTAACAGTAGAGTATCCCTTACTTGCGGATTAGTCATCATTTGTTGCATTTCGGGATTCTGTAGTTGAGTCAGCATCTGCGGCATCATTGTGCGGATTTGTTCTTGCAGTTGTGGATTGTTGGCAAACATTGGGTTCTGTTGATACGGAAAACAAATGAAAATTGATATAAAGTTGTTTCAAGCACATCCCGGAATACACGACAGTAAATTATGCAGATACATTTGTATGTGACTGACAACATTGTGATGTCGGATCTCAATCGTGTGCAATAGTCAATGTACATGATTCATATATAAGACTGATATTAATCTTAAATAATAAATCTATCAAAAATTGGAAATCCTTTTATTACTAAATTTTAGAAAGCACATAATTCATTACAATTAAGTTTGGGTCGAAAAATATGATCTTTTACATATTTATTTGGTGAACATCTTTTGATTTGCTTGTAAGATAGAATAAAGGAAGGGACAGTAGCGTAATTTTTTATGGTGTGGATTTCGCAACACATGTTCGTGGGTTCGAATCCAACATTCAACTATTCCCATCTACTAGCACAAAGTTAAGCTTAGTTAGAATAGTTAAAAAAAATGGTAGTAAAATGTTTACACAATTATATTACAAAAAAAATATATAAAATTACAAGATAACGTTATTAAAAATCCAACGTGTTAACTGAAAAGAGTATTTAACTGAATAGTAATGCACACGTCGATAAGTAATGTAAAAAATAACATTTTCACATGCCTGGTTGATGAGCTGTGAAGCCATGTCAGGATCGGCGGCGAGCGCCTGCAGCATGTTGTTGGTGTACGGAGCATTTAGCATCGACTGCATCAGGCGCGGGTTCTCAGACATCTGCTGCAGCAGCGACTGCATGCCGGGCGTGTTGATGAGCCCGGGCCCGCTGCCGGCGGGCCCCGTGCCGCTGCCAGCGTTGCCGCCGGTGCCACCGCCGCCACGCTGCCACGGATTGGGCAGCGGCTGCCGATTCTCAGCTCCTTGTTGCGGGTTCGTCCCATCTGATTTCAAAATATATTAGGATTAGAAAATCAGCAATGTTCTAATATTGTTTTGTGATTTGACTTTCAATAGCCTAATGAATTTGAAGCGTCAATAGCCTAATGGTTAAGGGTGCGGACTACCGAACATGAGGCCGTGGGTTCGAATCCGCCATTCGACTATTGTCGTGAACCATATCCTAGCACAAACTAAAGGCTTAGTTGGAATGGTTTGAGAAATGTTTGTAAATTATTTCGAAAATCGACGAATATTTAAACTCAAAAATATAAAATAAAAAATAACCTTCAGTAAATGTCTAGATAAATCGTTGTAGAATAGCATGACAAATCAAAGAATTTCAGGAAATAACAGCAGTGTCTATATTTATTATATATACGGATTAGGGCACGGTGTTTAAAAAGATACCCGATTAGAAATCGAACTTATGATCCGAAATAACCACATCCTCTGAAAGATTAACAATGAGTTTCACAATTTTTGAATCCCTATGTCATGATAATACCTCATCATCCCTCCCTCGAATAAGAACCGTGACTTGTGATAATGTGCAACATTTTCGATTTCTAAGAGCTTCTAAAGCACAACAAGATTTGAACAGACTTTAGTCTTTTTTTTCTCTCGAATAATTAAAAATGTTTACTTTTTCTTACTCCACAAAGGTTAAACGAATACAGTTTTTTTTTCAGTTACTTCAAGTTAAGAGCCCATAGGCCTGACGACACCAACATTAACTTTCATTTTCACACAAACATTACAGAAATTTCATTCCCTTAACCATGACTGGCGTTTTTTGACATTAACATCGGCGCGTTAACTAGTGTCGAAATACTACGTGCTATGAATATATCATGCAGTTTCGACTTTGATACTTTTAAGACAAGTTTTGTGAAAGAATACTAACAATTTTATTCCTATTTCTAAAATTCCATTTAGTTATTGAAATTTGTGATATGAGTTGCATTACTAAAAAGAAATCAAATCGACGTCCTTAAGCTGCTCGGGTCATATCTTAAACCTATTGCGTTAAGTATACATATGTTTACAATTAGTTCGAGCAGGTTTGAAAATTACAACTTCCAAGAATAAGAATAGGTCATCTTGTTATCCGACTTAAAATTCTGTTTTTTACTTCGTATTGTTTATGTACATCGAATGTTACGAAACGGAACGCTGAAAAGCCTCACGTAACTGTAGTGCGGAGTCTCCCCCACTGCGGGGGCACTATACACCAGTTGTTGGTGCTGACATTTGTTCTTGTGGCGCGATGAACACGCGACGCTTCACCATGATGCCCGGCCCCAGACCGCTGCCACTGTTGGGCAACTCCTGGCGCTTTGCGCTAGGACTGAAACCCTGGGAGACATTCAGTTTGGACAAGACTTTATGGTACTTGAAAACTCTTGCAGGATCGTGTGGAGCTGCTAAAGTGGCCAAGTTGTTCGGTCACCCCGACCTAGTGTTCCCGTTCTGTGCTGATGAGACAGCGAGGATTTACAGGAGAGAGGACGCAATGCCCCATCGGGCTGTAGCGCCCTGCCTCAAACATTACAAGCAAGTGTTACGAAAGGAGTTTTTTGGAGAAGAACCGGGACTGATTGGTGTGTAAGTTGGCCCTTTTACCAATTAAATATAATATACTTTATAAGAATGATTTAAATTTAATGCTCAAAAAGCTCGAAAGGTTTTGGTATTCTTCTTATATCCATTTTATTTTTAATTTTAATTAGACTATGACACACTAGTGACTAGACTGGACCACGGTTAATATCAAATCAGTATTAGTACTCAAATATGTTTTTATGGCAGCGCCGTATCTCCTTATCATAATTAACAATTCAAATGACATTTTAAACCCTAGGTTTCCCGTAACTGCTGAAAACTATACATATAGTTTAAAATTACTTCTTTCATTAAGAACATAACGAAAAGCCTTTCGAAAAATGCGTACTCAAACCAACAGATGGCACTCTTTTAAAATACATGACTACTAACATATAAGACAGCATAATTGAATGTCAACATGTCACCGATCATTTCAATCTTAAGTCAATATATTCAAGCGACTGCCAGTTCACTTATCGGGAGAACAAAATAAATTAAGCATAAGATACTTTGCAAAATATTCGATAGGTCATGGATTTTATTTTTGTGCTAAGGTAACATCACATTTGAATATACCAAAAATGTATGTATTTTATTTTAGTAAACAACTAATCATGTGTCAATTTATTATTTATTACATATTTCTAAGATGTTGAGGGCTAAGATCGAATGTCGTTTAATTGATATCCCATTATTAATTTTAAGCATTTGAAAACGCCTAATAGAAATGACCGTGTGACAAAGATGTAATGACATTTTGACAGCACTTGTTAATTATTAAAGTTCTTTTATTAACTTCGATCTATAATATAACAAATTAATTCGATACTCATTCCAAAGACATGGCATGCCGTGGTCGAGGTTCCGATCCAAAGTGTCGAAGGCTCTCGCTGCCCCCGAAGCCGCAAGAGCGGCGGTGCCCACTTTACATTACGTGGCTGAAGATTTCATTTGTAGGTAAGTAGGCGATTTTATATTATATCTGACATTGAATCTTCTATTACTAGTTCTCTAAATTGTATTATAAGTAATATTCTCGGTAGAATCATTTTCGAGCTTCAATATTTCCCTAAAACTACAATGCGCGTGTTTGTAGGAAATAATGAGTAAAAACTTTAAGAATATGTGCTAGGTCGTAGATAGTCTAAGCAGAAAAACTGTTAAAACGACAGTTTTTTTGCTTATTAATTTAAGTAGTCTCTCATACTTACTATGTAAGTATATATGAAATAAGTAATAAAAATTAATAGTATTATACACTGTTATTTAAACGTAATAAAACATTAAAACGTGTTAATCAAAAATATTTCTAATATCGCCCTAACTTAACGATATTGATGACGATGACCCTTTCATTACAACAATTCGCTATCTTTTCTTTAAATTGTAAAGAAACAAGAATCCTTCTTATATACTGCTATAATTAAGATGCGTACTAACCGTGAAACATTCACATAAAACATGTTGTTATCTCAGTTTGTTTTTATAGAGAGAGAGAGAGAGAGAGAGATATATCAAAATGTTTTATGTGATGTTTTCAGCAGAGTGAACTCACGGTTAATGTATGTTTTACAAAACCAGTTAAATTACCTGGCTACATTTCTGAGTGTATAATTAATGATTATATTATCGCTCCAATGGTCCGAGGAAAGGAATGCGATGCGACGTAAAGTTATAATGCAATGAATAAATAATATATCAGTGATATTCGCAGCGGAGACAGTGCAATAGCGACTTTGTCTACATCTGATGATAGGAATTTTAATCCTTGTTGTCTCTAATTACATATTGATTATTGAAGAACTTTCACGGTAACTTAATGAAAAATAGCGTAAAAAATACACTCCTGTATAGATGTTATAGGTAAACATTTTGAGAGACGAAACTTTCCTGGCGTGGGTCGTAACACGCATTGTCATCCTATCGTCAGGATTCAACAAGCGGAGTGCAGAATCTCGGCTTAACGAGCACATCCCGTTGCCGACGGTCTGCGTTTGTTTGACGCGCGCTGACTCACGCCGGGAAACAACGGAGACGTTGAATAGAAACGCACCGTTGCGATGTGACTACTGCCCTACGCTGAGTACTTTAGCACCTATTTAGAGGAACAACACAAATTTTCGACATGCGATAAAGTTACAGAGTGTAGTAACACTCTTAGAGTTAACTTAAAAAATTAAACCTTTATGTCAGGGAAAATTTAAAAGCTCAGCTCTTATCTTATTTGGGACCGAGAAAGGTAATTAAGCTAATTTAGAGCGAGGAAAGAGAATAGCTATTGCCAGCTTTCGAACTCTACTTGAAGACATGAAAGTATTCTTATTGATTTTTCCATTACAAACATGAGCATGTTGAACTTATTGTGTGAAGGCATCCATGTAATTTTTGTAGTTATGACAAATATATGGCTAAACGTATTTTTCATTAAACAAGTGAACATGTTCTCTGTTAAATATTGTTTATGAAGCACACTTAAGAATGTGTAGGGTTAAAGAACTCACACTAAAAAATAGTTTAATCGTTGCCTTACCTAATAATATAATACTCATTTAAATTTAGAATCCTATTCCCGTTTTATGAAGGAAATAATAGACAGTTATTTTTACACAAACATGCAACCTTATTACAAGTTTATTAATCATCAAATATTTCCGTATTCGCTACTCACAATAGCAATGACTTATTTCCAAGATGTGACAGAAAATTCATGTCTTCCTTACAGAATGGAAAACATTCTCGATGAAAATCGCGAGCTCCCCGAGAACTTCCTTACAGAACTTTACAAGTGGGCACTTGAATGTGAGTAACATTTCTTCATTAAAATAATGTTTTTTTTGTAATATGCTTGTCAAAAAGGTCCTATTTGAAATTAAAGTCGAGAGGATATTTCAAAATAATGTCAATTCTTCTACACCACGGTAGTGTTTTATATAGTGGCTTCTGTTCCATCAACTTAGTTAAATTAGGAATATTTTCTATAGCATGATTCTATCTACGTGTAGAATTTCGATGAATAATTATTCAAAAAAAACTTTCTAGGTTTTGGTGACATCGCCATTTTCTAATTTCAGTTAAAAAAAAAACTGGCGAATATAATATAATTAAAAAGCGCGATGAAGCGAAGAAACGATGAGAAATACTTCATAGTGGTTTTGTTTCTACCAGCCTCATGTGCTTTACCGTACATCTGTTAACTTATTTTAGGACAACTATTAAATAGCGTAACCACAACTTCACAACGTAGTTATTCTTTAAAGTTTAATCTAAAGATTTTGTTAAGTACAATAAACAAAATTATATTTTTAAAGCGGTCGGAGCATGGGCTCTTGGCACAAGACTAGGATGCTTGCAAGACGACGACGCTGAAGCGCAAGAAATCATCAGGAGCATCCACGGCTTCTTCCACAGCGTGCCCGAACTTGAACTCTCCGCTCCTCTCTGGCGACTCTACCCGACTACCGCATACAAGACCTACGTACATGCATTAGACGGCTTTAGATCGCTCTGCCTAAAGAGATTGACAGACAAGGGCATTTGTGCTCATATTGCCGAAACTTATGGCAAAAAAGTCGCCACAATACTGGCTTTAGATTTATTGTTAGTCGGCGTGGACACGACGGCAGCGGCGGCAGCCAGTACTATTTATCTGTTAGCCACAAATGAGAGGGCTCAGAAGAGATTGCAAGAGGAACTGGATGCTAATCTCGTCACCGACAGAGAGTTCACATGTAAAGATTTGGATCAGTTGTCGTATTTACGAGCTTGTATTAAAGAAGCATTAAGGTAAGATCGAATTTTAAATGTTTTATTTGTTTGTATAATTTCAATACGATATCATTATAATTATATCTACAATTAGCAACGAACGTATCTCCACGTAATACTCTAGTTCACTGCACAAAAGTACCACACTTCATGCAAAGTAGAGGATTACTCAATCTGCAATGGCGGAAGTGTATTTGTAAAGTCCGCCTCGGTCCTTCTATTTCTATTCTACTTGAAATCGCTATTGAATAATGAATATCTTTACCTTTAATCTCATCCATCTTTATCACATCATGCACAAAAGATAATGTAAACGTAATTCTTGAATTCCTATGTCTGAGTTCATTGAACTACCGATTTGGTCTAAACAGTTACCACTACCATTGTTCTAAATCAATAATATAAGTAATGTCGAGTAATATTTACACAATACCCCACATAAAACAAACATATAAAGAGTTATGTGATAGTTGTCATAGTGTGACATCATGTGATTTATATAACAACCGTTATTATACAAAAAAATATATTTGTTATTAATAATATTTAGACGTGTATCAGTTGTTGATAAAACCAAATCTATAAATATCCCTTTAGTGAAAAATCCGTGTTGTTAAGGAATGATGAAATATTTGCTTTGGTCTACTGATACTTAATGATTAAATTAATTCCTAAAACTTCTACACGAATTTTATAGAATTATTGGAATTGTCTTATTAGGCGAGGTCTTCTAAATAAACTTCCACTAGTTTTATTTGGGTCCACGTGACACATGGTTTAGCCGTAGTAATTATCAAATCAATGATAAAGAAATTTTCGGAAACACTAGTATTTAAAAATTCATTGCAAATCAAAATCGCATACGCCTTTAAACATGAGAGTGGCCTATTAAAGTGACTCTATCGCGAATTTTATATAAGAACCTGTGATATAAATATCACGGATTTATAACAATACCACATAATTGTATATAATAACTAAGAGTACTTTGTTATATGTTAAATATCAAAACTAATAAAAACGAAGGTTATAAAAACAGACTTACAAGCTCGTCTCGTAAGACATGTTAATATTTTTCTTTGTTTTTTATAACAGACACCGTGTAACGTCAGATCTGGTTGTAATGTGGTTAATGTGGTATTACGGAATTGATAACGCATACAGTATTATAGTGTTCTTCTACCAAGAAGTGCACAGGTCTCGTCACGATCGGTTTCCAATAAGGCCAGCCGTTCATAAAAAAACTAAGACCGGTGGAGAATAGGGAATCCAGGTAAATTATTATAAAATAAAGCCAAAGTTAATCATTATAACAAGAGTCAGACTTGAATCATCAGATGGATAATTCAATATGACTTTAGAAAAAAAAGTCTTCTGTTTAAAATATACATTATAAGAAAAATGAAGATCTTTCAGGTCATAAACCTGGATAATATCAGATGTTTTCCTGAATAATAAACAAAAAACATGACGTTTAATATTTCTACGCACACTATGAGATAGTCATAGAGGACAGAGTCTATTGTTGTATAGTTCTTTCTATTCAGCGTCACAAGTCTAAAAACAATAATTATAACCCGACTAATTGAAAACGGTGACCTCTGTCGCAGTAATGAAGAGCAAAGGATTACTCATTTATTTCATTGGTAGCCGTATACGTAGCCGTTTTCCTTATGAGCAATATATAGTATGTTCTATCTACTACAAGGCAGTTAATAAAGAGCTCTAGTAGTGATAGATTATATGTCAATTTGCTATCTACATACCAAATATGATATTCTATAACTTTCGTTTTTAACATAATGGTAATAAATTATTAAAATGGATTTAATTGTTGCCATAATTTTTTTGTTGTTTGTTACAGAATAAAACCTGTTATATTGGGAAACGGCAGATGCATCCAATCTGACACCGTAATATCCGGTTACGAAGTTCCTAAAGGGGTAAATATTAGAAATAGATACATTGATGGCCAAAATTATTTAGTATTCAGGAATCATCTTTTTTATAAAATAAAATATGACAAAAGCTTTACATTAAAATAATATAAAAATTTTATTTAGCTCATGTTGCCACATTTATTCAGTTCAGTTTTGAAGATCCGATTTACTCTATCCGAGTTTTAGTGGCAGTATGGTACAACTAAGCACAGGTGTTGTAACAAGTCTGATAGCTCGATAGTTTTGTAATCCGCAATTCGAATCGTGATCGAATTACGGCTCATGTTTCTCAATACAAAAATCTTGTAAAACTAATATACAACTCTATACAAAATTATTGTTTACTGGCAAATCCGCGATAAAAGGAGTTGTTTTAAAGCCACAGAAAGGTATAATATGTATAATAAATAACTACATATTTACAATAGCCTTACAAGTTTAAAGATAAACTTTTTTTAAATAAATTGATATATCATACTAACCCCACTACACAGAGTATAGTGGGGTTAATATTTGGGTCAGTTCAATTAATTAATTAACAATTCACCATCTTTTTCCAGTCGCACGTCGTGTTTCCGCACTATATTTTGTCGAATGATGAAAAGTATTTTTCATCGCCACAAGACTACGTTCCCGAAAGATGGCTGAGGGAAGATTTCGATAGAACAAATAATGGTAACACTTTAGAAGAGTTAGAGAACGTAGACGAAGTTGCAACAAAAGGAGCATCATTAAATGATTCGGGGGATAGAAAGCAGGAGTCAGGCCATTGTCAGCGGATGAAGGCAAAGTCAATATGGCAGAAACAAAAGGAGCTCGGCATCCATCCGTTTGCCTCACTCCCTTTCGGCTTTGGCAGACGCATGTGTATTGGAAAAAGGTTCGCGGAAGCCGAACTGCAATTACTGCTGGCTAAGGTACTGTCTTAAATTTTGCTCAACTTAATAAGTCGAAAATTTATTAATAATTCTTCATTATTTTGTATAATAAAGATTGGAGAATAGTATTCAAAATTTTAAGTCTAAAACTTTTTTCTATATATGCATAATAATGATTGTCATCACCATCACCATAATAGACATCATGGACGTTGTACATAAGTCATAGGTTTGCATAGAATTATCATAAAAAGATACTGCCTTGTTATATTGGTCCAAATGAGCCCTGGTGAACCCTTGATCTGTTTGGGATCTAATTAAATTGGCGGAAACCTTACACAAATAGTTCAATTTACTTTGGCGCGCAGTGCGTATATATGCCTGAGTGCGTTTATGTGATAGCAGGTGAACGGAACGATGCTTGTGTCAAGCATAAGGGAGCACACAAGCATAAGCGTCCGTAAGCGTATTTCTATAAAATTCAATTGCTCAATAAACTGTTCCAGATGTTCCACAAGTACTCGGTGCAGTGGCGCTACGGCGAGCTAACGTACAGCGTCACGCCGACGTACTTACCGAACGAGCCATTGCAGTTTGCATTGTTGCCGCGCCGAGAATGATAACACACAGTGTTTACGCATCACTGTTACGGCAATACGTTATACTGATATTGTAATTGTTGCAATCTTTAAGTTTTCACGATATAACTACACTCAAAACTATTATGCTAAAATTGGAGACTTACAGTTGAAGCAAATATTCTTCAACTAAAAGGTCCCAACAATCCGAATGAGCGTACGGTTTGAGTGAATACAAGGCTTCGTAAAGATTCTATGTAATATTTTTTTTTATGTAAGAAGGTGGCAAACGAGCAAGCGATCACCTGATGTTGAGTGACCACTACCCATAGGCATCCGCAACAAGCTAATGCGGTGCAGATGCGTTGCCTATCTTTAATGGTCAGAGAAGGATATAAACAAGGAAAATAATATTTTCTTTTCCTATTCATCCCTATCCCGTCGAAGCCTCTTCCCCTTTCCATCCAATTCTTATTGGGAGAGCATAGGAAGGAGAAACGGACTAGGATTAGGCCTCCAGCCTCGGATGTATGAGTGTGCGTGCGTGCGTGCGTAAATAAGGACTAACACATGTAACCTGGGGCGGTAGAGAGAGAGGGGGAGGTACATATAGATAAAATCCTAACACACTGCCCTCGGTTCTTCTTCATCCATACATCTATGCATACGTGCTCTTCGGTTAGGGTACTCTTAGAATTTAATTAATGCCATAGTACATGACGTGCCATAGTACGTACATGAGAAGCTTACTAGGCGCGACTAAATCCTAAATCTAAATCAAGTCGATTAGAAAAAGTGTAAAGGACGAATCGAATCCAAGTCATCCATTGGTTGATGTATCGAATAGCTTCCTGCTGTTTATATCCGGTAATCACCTCACTAACAGATGGTAGTTACTTCTTAGCCATTGTTTTACTGATAAACTAGTGGATTTCAGACGTTGTCTTGCATGAACGTTAACTTGCCTGCTATTAGAGGGTTCAGCTTACGCTTTCCCATTATTCGTTTCGTTACTCCTCAAAAAAGAATCAATTTTCCTGGTACCCTATGGATAGTAGAGCCACCTTCCGGGACCGACTGTGAATCTAAACCAACCCAACACACGCAATTTTTTTTATTATCAAAATCGATCTAGTCGTTTTGGAGGAGTTCAGTCACATACACACGAATAGAAGAAATATACGTGTATATAAAGATAATTCAACGCACTTCTAAAGCAGGTGATGGTAACTTTGTCTAGGACAAAGCTATCGTAGCTCTTTACGCTCGTGTTAAGGGTCATCATTTTATATAATTTTGGTGATTTTTCTTAATTCAAAGTAATTGGATTGATGGAACGCCCATCGCAAATCTGTCAAGCGAACATAATGAACGAGCCGACAAAATGAATTTTTGTTCACGACGGAAAACTACTTTA
>DWTW01001174.1:0-13324 GCA_018246275.1 Papilio slateri | reverse complement strand
CAATTGACCACATGAAATGAAAAGTCACACTACTTGACTATTAACGAAAATGCTAGCTTGGAAAACTTTTTGTGATACGACAATTTATGATAAAATCTACCAATATGTCAAAATTTTTACCCATTGCAACAGATAAGAAAATATTCCATATTATGTAGTATAAGGTATGCTTCGGTAAAGTTGTTCAAGAAAAGTAAAGATGCCACAGTTGATGGACGCGACTTGTTTTCACAGGCGCGATTCTCACAGAACGAGACAACATCGCGGTTTTTATGGCGAGGTATACGACCTTGTAAGCATTTATTTGCGACGCGTCGGCGTAGAATAATGAATTTACTTATTTTGAAACTAATTCGGTAAGTTTACATTGTTATTCTGACAACTGTATGAAAATTTACTTTCTATAGTAAAAGCTGACAAAGCAGCAACCGGTTCACCGGATATCATGTGATCACAGCTACTCATGAACCATATTTACCACCATAACCACCAAAGTTTACCGATGTGGTGCCAACATTTTGGCAAGAAAAACAAAGGAGGGGAGAAGAGGGTATAAATTTAAATTATTATAATAAAATTATAAATTAAAAATGCACTGTATTCATTTAAGATGGGGTTAGTTATAAAAAAATGTTACACGGCAATTTCTGTCTTGTAATGTTTTTTGATAATAGAAAAGTACCCGGGAATACTTTTTTACAGTTATTTGACTATTTTTATGGCAGAAAGGGCAAACGAGGCAATGGGTTTCTGATGATAGAGGATCACAAACTTTCACAGCTCTACCGAAGGAGACTCACATACCAGAAGGTCCACGAGGAGGACATTCCACATTTTTAGAGTTACCTACATGTTCAGAAGTGTACTTATATACTTACAGCAGTGTAATGTGCATGAATTATTCATCGCGCGGCACAAAGTTCATATAGTGCGCGCCTGGCCGATTACTAATGTTTCCTGCTTAAAAATACTCCCTCGACTATTTAATACTAATTTTAAATATTCTATCTCTGTATAAGATATAATCATTAATTTATATGATCCTTACTGTGTATAATCAAAATCCAATTAGCACATATTAAGTGATCATGCTAACGCATCTTTGATGGCATAAAGCGAAGTTAATTTCGAATAATGGGTATTTCATTTGAACTTTAAAAGGTGATATGTATACTGTGATGATACTATATACTCTGTGTATGTTAAAGTGTGTGGGATATACTTACCATGAAAGAGACTTTGGTTCTTGTATTATAAGCATCAGTGTGTCAGTTAAATAGTAACTAGTTAACAAGCTGTGTAGACCAGTAGACTAAAATTCGCTCTGTGTTGTAAGATCGTTTTTTTTTCTGAAGATATTTAGAATTCGAATAATCACATCTAGCATTACATCAAAGAAACGTTAGGTTCCAGTAAGATTTTGCATTGTTTTCAAAGGATTTATCATCAATGGCTTAAAAGAAAACGCTCTAAAAAAAATATGGGAAAGACACCTACATTGATAAATTTAACAATAAAAACGGTATCTAAATACAAAATTTAATTCAAATCGTTGGAGCCGTTTGAGAGATAGCCGCATATAAATATACAAGAATTGCTCGCTTTATAACATTAGATATACAGATAAGATCAAACATATGACATCTTCTCAATATTATTAAAATATTGATGTTATTCATCACCGAGGTCTCAACACATGTATTTATAAGAAGCTTTATAAAGGTATAGTTGAGGCAACCTTCAACCTTCTTATTAAAAATATCTTTTGTTCAATCAATAATCAAGCCAAGTGAGGCAAAAGCAATAGTTGCAAAATATAACCGATATTGTAATATACTTACTGGCTGGATAATATATTACGTTGAGGTAATCAAAGGTCACAATTAATTTTCAGGGCCAGAATAAATTAATTAAGCTGTACAAATAGTTAGCAATATATTAGTATACCAGCAATATAGAGCTTGTACGGCATAACTTCATTATCGGGTCGGTTTACATTTAATTGAAGAAATGATCGAATTAATTAGTTACGATTTAATTAAGAAAAAAAAACAAATGTTCTTGGGTCCCGCTCTGCTAAGCAACACTATTAGATCTCAAAATGACTAGATAAGATGAATCTTTCACCGAAAAGCGAGCAAACATTTTTGCAACTCATTTAGAAAAGTCACACTCAACACTAACATAGTAATGGTAATGTTAGAATTTGTTAAAATATAAATAACTTGAATCTCGATCCACACAAATTTTCTTTCTATCCGTAAAGGCTCTAGAATTAGTAAATTTGAAATACTTATAAAAAAATTTATGTATACATGAATCGGATGCAAAAATAATTGAATGCGCGCAACCGTCAAATAGTAAAGCGTCAAGGTTATCATTAGAGAAGACAGCGGAAAAATAAAACGTTCTTCATAAAGGAAAAAACAAATAACATAAAACATTTCGGGGCGCAGAACTCTCCTAGTCATTTACTTGAATTGGCAACGAACAATAGAATAAAGCGGACAACGCTTCCTTAAAAGATAAAAAGAAATATTGTAACAAAACAATACAAGATAGAAATATGTACAATATGTGTACAGAAAACAATTCGATAAGAATGTTATAAAGCTCAATAGTTTCTTTTTTTCGTTATATTAAACAATTTGCAGATTTTTAAGAATCTAAATATATATGCATAGTATTTATTCTCAAATTATATTTGGTTTTAGAGTGCGTCAAACTTTAGTAGTTTCAGCGCTGTATTTTGACTCATAAGCCCTTAATTACATCGTCTAGCACTGATTTATTACCTCTTCCCTAAGTTTTGACAGTCTTGGTTAATACATTATTCCATTCAACAGTTTAAATACAATGTATACGACTAGTCGTACAATAAATCGACAGAATAATACATAGGTCGTTAATTTTCTATTCTTTTTTATATCCATTTAATGAAAAAAAAAACATATAAATCGTCTTTGAAGTATCTTAAAAATAACGGTTTTTGAAGACACTAAAGTGGTCGGGGTCACGAGAATCTATAAATTTTGTAAATAAAGAAATTCTATTAAACTATTATACGTCGCGACAATTCAATTAACAATAAATAATCCCAAATTTAATCAACTCAAAGTAACATACGTGTAATATGAAAGTAACGAGCAATTTCACTTGGTCGCTTTCAATTTTAGCGATATAAAGCACTGTCGTCTAATGTTTTGTGGTACTGAAACGCGTTTGACTCATGGATTGTAAACATTTGGGCCGCCGTCTTGAGTTTCAAATGCGTTGAGACATTTCGTTGTGTTGTTTTCGGAAATTAGGTTATAGTGTTGATTTTGTTATTTCGAATCATTTGAAAACTGTTGTTTTTGTTAATTATTGTATTATTGTTTATTTTTTGCCACTTATAATGCAACCGGGGCCCACTACGTCCAAGGAAATTAGTTCGCCACGAAAAAAGGTATGCATTTATTTGACTGATTGCGTCAAAAATAGATTAATGGTTTTTCGAGTGGTAACGTTTTTTATGAGTTTACTTTATAAAAATAAAAACCATTACATTTTTTTTTATTTGATCCAAAGGTTGCGGCACCCTGAATGTGTGTTTACAAAATGTATAGCTTCTCGTGACGCGACTTTAAGTATTTGTACTACAGAATACATACTTATATTTTTTATTAAAAAATACAATTAAAACATTTACTATACTAGTCTATGTATAAGCGTACTTTAAAGTTTCGATAACAGTTAACTAAAGATCTTGTCACTATTGATAAATAATCTCACCGTGAGTTTATACTGCTAAAAAACATCACATAAAACATGCTGTTATCTCTCTCGTTCTCTATAAAAAAAACAGAGATGAAAACATGTTTTAGGTGAATGTTTTCGGCAGTGTAAACTCACGGTTAGTGACAGTCAACTAAAGATACATGTATAAAGTCCTGCAACAACTTCTAAAACAAATCCCAATTCCTTCAAGAGGCGAGCATACCTTTCTCTCAAAGGCCGGCAACGGCTCGGGTGTTGCAGATGTCCATGGGCGGCGATGAACGCTTTGGCGTTCCCGCTGCTCGTTTGCCCCCTTCTCATATATAAAAAAAAACATTTACATTATAGATAAATACAGTACATAAATCTATAAGACATAAGTAATGTCTAGACAGTAGCAAATGTTACTGCGTTTTGAACACAAGCAAATATAACAAAGAACAGACTGCAAATGTTCATACACAAAAACTTTTGGCTGTGTCCAGACGTGTTCTTCAATTTATACGATTACTTATTTCATTTATATAATTTATACGTTAATGAACAGTTCTGCTTAATAAAAACTACATTTTTCTCGACTTTTTTTATTATATTTGACTACTTCAATGCATAGATTCATTAGCTTTCGTTTTCTTTTTCATCGTATCATTAACAAGGTAAAATGATAAGGAGAAGCGTGTTTTGTATCCCTTTTAACAAAATTATATTACCAAAACTTATTTAATCTTTTAGTTTTACTTTCAATCCAGTTTCTTTTGAGAGACAAGCTTATTAAATATTTGATATATTCTTTCGAAGTTTTAGAATTCAGTGCAAGACATTTACTGTTATCCTGAGACACATCGATAGGTACGTTGTCAAGTTAAAATAATTTTAAGTTCTTTTATGTTAGTTTTGTGAATTTGTTAAGGCTGTAATTTTTTTTGAAAAATATATATAAGTTTTAGCTTACACAAACTTCATTATTTTTAACTTTTTACATAAAGATTTTTCATAGGAAAAAGTATTCATTTTAATAACAATGCAAAGGTACATATTACGGATATCCATTAAAACCGCAGCCGGACAAACAACCTAAATATTCATTTCAATTAACAATTTCGAGTTGAAGCCATGTCTACTAAATGTCAATACTTATACTAATGGAGTATCGGGTGCATGTAAACCAAGCTTAATTACGATCTTCAACTGCCGCATCAATGGCGATACGAAATTAATGAGTGTAAACTCGACACCGATGATACGGTACCTCAAGCAATATACATTCCGTTTTAAGTGATCACAGATCCAAATACATGGGCGACAATCAGAATTACCAACCAACTTGTGTTCCAACCTTTGTATAAGAAATACGGATATTCCATCTTTCTTTTTCCTTACTAAATCCCTAAATAAAGAAAAGTAAAGGAGTTGAGGAGTGGAGGAGGTTGCACTCCTGCAACTGTATGAGTACGGCAGGGGATCTTTGTGGCTGTTAATGAGGGTCCAAGTTCAACAGTGAACGTCTATTGGCTATGGAATATCAATCATAAGAAAAAACGCGGTATAAATATTTCTATCTCATGGCGGTACTTTATGAGGAGTGGTACTTCCCCGGTCGAACCAGCGCAATTACACACCAGCTAGTGCTGCATACATGTGTGTGTATATGGGAATGTATATAAAACAAAGTCGTGTTAGTTACATCTATACTAATATTATAAAGAGGAAAGATTTGATTGTTTGTTTGAAATTAATAGGCTCTGAAACTACTCTAAAACTACCGATTTGAAAAATTCTTTCGCCATTAGAATACTACATTATCCCTGATGAACGTAAGCGATATAATTTATGATTTTTTATTTTTTATAACTCATGAACGGCTGCACAGTTTTTTTTATCTTTGATTTGTTTATAGCAGAATATCTAATAATAAATATGAGATTTTTTTATCACGAATATGCGTTTTTCGTATGCGACATTATCTCTGATGAAATGACAGAAACTACAAAGAGCATATACATCCTGACTAATACAGCAAAACAAAAAATATCTATGTCAAAGTACCTCAATGAATGAAATCCACCCAAGTGCGACCCATACACTAATTAAAACAAAATTCTAATCGCGAGTTCACACTGCGGAAAACATTCACCTAAAACATGTTGTCATCTCTGTTTTTTTATCGAGAAGGAGAGAGATAACAACATGTTTTATATGAATGTTGTCGGCAGTGTAAACTCACGGTAAGGCGGAACAAAGTTTACTACATAAAGTGTCAAAATAATTACTTTCGCGCGCGAATTGATTCATAACCTCCAAGCTTGACTGTTGAGACAAATAGCAAAACGTACTTCACAATACCAGGATACGTGCATTCCAAAGGTATGTTTTGAATTCGCAGAAGGTAAACAATCCCATTGTCTTACACATGGGATGTTTAATGTACTGGGAAACAAAACTCGAGGTTTATTAACTTGAATTACATCACCGGATGCTGCATGAAATAAATATCTCATAATCTATGTTATTATATACACACCCTTCATCCAAACAAACACCTGCGATAGTTATTAAACCCTAATATTGTCTATTTAAATCCACCATTCAACTATTGTCGCGAACAATCAACAGCCTCAAGCTTTAGCTCAGTAAGAATGATTAATATGGATTAATATTGATTTTTTTTTATGATTTATAGCAGATTGGACCAACACACACCTAAATACTTAAAGGAAAATTTATTTTCTAAGGACTTGTTACTTTGGCATTGTGTGAATATGTTTGAGGCTGGTATAAGCAGATGCTTCGTGGCTCTCGCGGTCTTAATAAAAACCTTGTAAATGCTGGAGAATGGATAGTATTCATATTACACAATGACAATCATGCTTTCACATGAGAACCTACTCATCGCTTGAATGAAAAATCGCAAACAGATTGAGATGGTATGTTGACAATAGTTCAAGCAACTGTTTCAAATACTTTCCCATGATAATCCTCGGTTGTAATGTGTCATGGTGTAATCAAGTGGTCTTATAACATGGGTTCAAGGAAGTTGAATCATTCATGTTTTTTTTTACATTAGCCATCATGATGCTTGGATGCAAAACGTCTTTTCTTGTGTAGGGTAGGTATTTATTAAGATACGATGACTGTAACTTTGCTATATGTTATAATATTGTGAAACTATGTTAGGCGTGACGCATTTCCAGCCTTTGAGTAGGAAAGAGAGGGGCCTGGATAGAGTAGAAAAAACGACCAAGAAGGGATGAACATATTTACGTTTTGGCTTACCAACAATTTCAAAAGCTTATATATATATATCCTATTTATAGTCATGCTAAATACAATAAGTCAGATCTTTTGTATTGATAATGAGACAGATTAATTGATTACAAAGTTATCATTATTTGATATATGTAGATTTTTCATACAAGATAAGGGGGCAAACTAGCAACAGGACGTCTAAGTGATCACTAACGCCCAAGGATATCCACAACACCAAAGGAAATGCAGTTGTCAACTTTTAAGGAAGGAGTACGCTAGGAGTAGGACCCTAAGTCGTATTGGCTTGTAATTAGTCGCCAGCGGGCGCCAGTCATTCCACAATTCAGTTGTGCGAGGAAGGAAGTTACCGAGAAAACCGCGCGGTAGAGGAAAGCCCACCATCAGGATGGTGTAGACCTAAAATTATTAAAACTTTCGTGAGACATTATTAACTATTTATAAAATAAACGGCTTAACTCACGTTTTCTTACTTCCATGTTGGTACCGACGAGTTTCGTACCTGTCGGAGGTCCTTCTTTAGGGTGAGTGGAATTCGTTTATTAATCCTAGTGGGTTTTTAATCTTAGTGGGTTTAATCCGTTTATTTTATAAATAGTTGTGAATGGTGTAGACGATCCATCACCAGACCATTTGAAGCTGTCTTGTTGAGCGATGCCGAAACTCAGCGGCAGGAATTGTTCCAAACAGTTCTTCGGAACACTTCCCATAGTATACTCGGTTTCAACAACATAAAAAATGTTATGTATAATATAAAAATAGGGAAAGAGTAATCAAAAGAATGCAATGCCCTGGGAACAAAACTCTTAATGTCTGCACTGCACATGAAATAATTCCCATGACCGTCAATTAACAATTGTTTTTTTTTACTTGCCACTACATGGTCTGAGTCTGTCTTTGACACTATCTTAATTAAAAAAAAACATATTCTTAATATGAGTAATACTGACTGATTGCCAAGACACAAAAGACTATAATTATTGTATTGTTAAAAAAGTTATGAGATCTCTAGGAAATCCAAGCCCCTAGAAAAGGTCCGATTTCTTCTAAATATTACAGGCGGCTTCGTGATTGTCGCACAAAACACAAACTGTTTCTTATGAACTAAAATCTTTCGTCACGTTCCACGAACATGAAGCGGCGAAGCCATACATTTTAGCACAAATCACAGTTCAGCTAGGCACTTGGCTTCACTAGAGATCTTATAACTTTTTAACAATATAGTAATTATATCCTTCAGAGTCTTGGCAATCAATTTTGCATTCTATGTTTTTGGTGGGATTTCATTTCTTTTTTTTTTCAGGTTTAATTATAATATGAACACGAAGACTTGTGTAATTCGTAATAAACATGGATAAACGGATAGCGTTGGCGCGCACGTGTGGTCACTTACAGTGAGTTCACACTGCTAAAAAACATCACATAAAATATGTTTTATCTCTCTTCTTCTCTATAAAAAAAACAGAGATGACAACATGTTTCAGGTGAATGTTTTCGGCGGTGTAAACTCAAGGGTAAGGGTACAGCGGGAGACCGCCCGCGCCCGCGATCACTCACATTACACAAGTAGCAATGACGTATGTATTTTAGATGTCACTAAATTTGAAACCGTAAATGCTAGAAGACTGATACTTGGTGCATTTGATAAGTCTGGCGAGGACATCATATCCTGACAATTTTAGCAGTTCAACGCCATCCAGACTGCAGGTTGCGGATAGAAGAAACGAGGTGTTGAAAGAGGAAAGTTTCCAATTTCTTAACGCCTACGTACGAGCTTTCTAGGCCTTCTAAACGTAACCTAGAATTTTGATGATCATCTGTTAGTGGGTCAGTATGTGACCAAATCGGCGTAATACAGATGTCAATAAGTCTGAAACTATAAAAGCTAGGTAATTGTTAGTTTGGTCTATGGCGGATAACCTATCCTGAAAATATCAGCTTTCTGCCATCATTCAGATCGGAACAATGACGGTTCAAAAATACGACGAAATGATTTTAGAAAAAGGTATAGTGCCCCCATTGCTTTGGCTAGTCTTGGCGGGGACACTACGGCGCACTCAGTAGATGTCACCTTAACTTACATATTAATAACATGCAATATAGAAATTGACTTAAGCAGTAGAAAGAGCTAATTGGCAATAAAACAAGCAAAATATATTTGTCATAAATTATTAACGCAAATTATTTTCTTATATTAAATTAATAAATGTTGAATGACTATTATTAATTCTAAGAAAGTGTTGTCCACTTTGACACCCACACTAAAAAACTTCATTACCATTATACTACCCGCCCACATTCATGAAGCAGTAAAGATGCTTTCAATCCATTTATATGATATAAAACAAACAACCTTTACTGGCATGTCATTTTGTTTTAGGACCATAGTATTATTATTGGATCATATATTTTTATAGTATGTAACAAGTGAGCAAGGAGCTCACGTGATATATCAACTCCACTATTGATCAATATCCATACAGATTAGTTATGGATGCATTGATAACTTTTTGGTAGAAAAGGGAGGAGTGGATAAGGAAGAGAAAAAGAAAGTGGATTAAGCCATTAAGGAAGTTAAGTATCAATTGGTATTTTTTTCCCCAGAAACTGAGTGCTATGTTATCTGTAAGAGAATGAAAGAGCTAAGGTTTCCACAACAGTTTTCAATTTGTGTAGGTGTTTCTTATTTCTAAGAGGAAAGAAACTGTAGAAGTGACTTTACAAAGAAGGAACCAAGTTTATGTGACTTTACATGTTTTGCATTATATATTCTCAAAGACATTTCTTTTTGACCTACTCAAATATAATCCTTAATCTAAATTAATGATTCAAACATCATTTCAAAGCTTTTGACTAACCTACTTGACTATAGACAACTACGAGAGACAAAAATTATACAATTAGATTAAATCGTTTTTCACATGTAAAATTATTACTAGTGGATGGCATTCTTAAGAAAATATATTCAACATGTAGAAAACAAAATCACAAAATGTCTTCCCCCATCTTCAAGTAAATTCCAGCTCACTAGCCAACAATAAAATATCTCAGTATTTACTGTGTGTTCTATACTATAACAAATAGTTCCTGCCATTCTAGGACCTTTTCACATCATTGGCTATCCATCCGTGCCATGGACTTACAGTAAGTATAATTTCTATAGCCATGACTATTTTAATCTTCCTTTTAAGATACCCTTTCAACTACCCATTGAAGTTTTTCTCAATTTAAGGCAGCCTTTTTTGGACCGCAGTTTTCCTTTGCCATTTTTAATCCTATAATTCAGTCACGACTAGCACGCTTGTTAATGAATAGATTTTAATAATTTATTAGCTCTGTAAAAGATGGATATCTTTCACTTCCATTCATAAGAATGGACATGATTTCACATTGTGTATTGCAAAGTGTGTCTTTATATGTTGTGGGCAATCACAAGGAGTCCAAATACCACTGTAAATTTACATTCAGACACTTCACTATTATGCCCATAGCCCCATTCATTTTCTTCACCGCAATTATTCTTCATTCTGTAATGTCACAAAAGCCCATCATAGTCTTGGCAGTAGGAGATTGCTACAATATTTGTTCTTGTAATAGGAATATATCGGCTTTAGTGGAGACACTCAATACTTTTAACCTTATACCTACCCGATAGAAAGAGCAATTTCTGGTCCACTTTAAATTAAAAAATAGGGGGTAGGAACTTCAAATAGCAATTTTTTTAACTTTATTTTCTGTTTCGACTATGCAAAACTATCACACTTACATGAGGTAAGCAAGTGTGAAGTTAGTACATATACCACATGCACAAGTTGAGCAAGTGAAGTGAGTATGCCGCGATAGTGGCCAGTGAGTGCCAAAAGTGATTCTAACTTGTTTATCATAAAGGTGGCATGTTTATGAAATTTCTTTATTAATTTTCTCAGGAACAGTGTATTTCTTTTTCACTAAGAGTGATGTCGGAAGAAATGGTGAATCCCACCCTCCTGTAATACCTAACTCCGAGTTTCAAATTTTCACTGGAATTTCTGTGCGCAGTTAAAATGTAAATACCACAACTTTAACAAATCTATACATATTAAATTTATATTTTTGCCCTGTTTATTCCTTAATCATAGTTCTTATTTCATTACATTTGGAAATGAAAATGAGCATACAGTTAATTGAATGTTACAACTTATCCTGATAACACAGTTATTCATATATAATCAATGATGACCATTACAGGAATTTTATTAATATTTATCTTAAGGCATATCATTAAGTCACTGTTGCGAGTAATAAACAGAGTGTTAAAAAGTCCTTACCTGTTACCAAAATTTGTTCTCCAAAATTCTGCAGCATCACTCTTGGTTATACGGAACTGGTCACCAGCAAACGTACCATTAGGAAACATTGCCTTTAACTCACTGAGCATATGACTGAACACCAGGCTTAGCTTTGTCAAATTACGCCTATAGTGCGAATTCTCATCAAACATTTTTTCTTTTCCCTCTTTAAACAGCTTTATAGCTTGCTTACACTTCCTTATCAAATTTATTATAAACATATTAAAATGTTCGTTATTATTTAACTCCTGCATATTATCCTCGTATTTCGAGTAAATAATGCGCAACCGCTGATATGTATCCGGCAAAATATCAAGTATAAACGGCGGGCTGTTTTTCAAGTTCATTTTGTGATGTTGACACAGTTTCACAACTTTATCCATCAATTTCCATGTCTTGTCGAGGGTCCTCTTGTCGGTAGCGAGCTTTGTAGGGCATACCGCATCCGAAAAGGCACCGTGCAACTTCGAAAATATCGAGGAAATATTTTTCTGTTGTGATTTGTGACGGGGGGCCGCCATATTGAAGAGTCCGATGACATACAAATGAAAATAACAATTTTTAACAAGACACTGAACTTAAAACACTTTTATCACTTTATAATTAAATAGTCCAACATGTGTTTTCTCATTATCACACTAACGAACCACATTTACGACACAAATATATTACACCAAGCTGCGAACGATCGCTGACTGACACATCTCCGACGCGTATGACAATTATGTTTGACAAGTGTCAGAACTGTGCAAGGAGTTTTAAGGTTGTTTCAAAAATGGTGTTGCTATCACCTCATTTTAACCACGTGTAGTATTTGTAATGAAAATTTGAACTCCAAATTATAAAAATACACACTATAATGTAGCTTTTTAAATAATTCATATTAACAGTAGAAGCTGTCGCATAATCTTTTTTTTTTTGAACCTTTGAAAATGATTAATCATGAATCATAGAACAATATTTTATTAATTTATATATTGTATTGAACAATGATTTAAAGGTATAAAACAAGTAAAATAAGAAGACGACCCCATTTAAAATGGGAGCAGGGCAGAAGAATGATGTGTTGGTTGGCGTACATTAATTGAGCTCGTGATTAAAAATATCGTCTCCAGATGCTCTCTAACAATAGATATTAACTAGCAGTTTTAATCTCTATTATATAGGTAGGCTATTTTTTAAAGTTTTTGACTTACTTATCTTCATAAAAATTATTAAAACCTAATCCCCAAAAATCTGTCAAATGTAAATTATAGTGAACACTAGCAAAATGTAAGTAAATAATATATTATAATAAATAAAATATAATTTAACAGATCATAATGAGTACATAAAAGGTACTAAGATTTTATTCTTAAATTTAATGATCTCAATGTTTTTGGATGTACTAAGATATCTGTTAAAGCGCCATCTAGTGAACGCAATACCAACTAATGACTTTTCTTTGAGTATTTTGTTAAATTAATGTATAATATCACTGCTAGGTGGCGAATAAGTAAATAAATGTTTGTCATTCCATTTTTATTTTCAAAATTAAAATTAAGATAACATGAAGACAGTAACAATTAATGCTATATTTAAGTTTATTATAAAGTTCCTAGTAACAATTTTAATTATAATGACTAAACAATAATTAAATAATCAATACATAAAGTATTTGTTTGTACTGGTTTTATTCCTCTTCCTCATCCCCGGCCTCGGTTGTAGTCGTAGTCCGCTTTTTGTGTTTGCGTCGTCTGCTGTGCCGTTTCCCTTTTTGATTCTTTCTAAACAAAAACCGTTATTTTATTTTCATTTTCTTAAAATGGTTTCCGCACAATTAATGCAGGAAATACCGGTATGAAATATTAAATTAATAAAAAAAAGTGTGTGTGTACTTATACACGTACACGCGTAAGAAGTTATACTTCTTTGGCGTAACAAGATAAAAATCTTTTCAAAAATTTTATCTTTCGCCTTATTCTACGTTTGTA